>NEWO01000038.1:1428541-1466796 GCA_003013225.1 Phalaenopsis aphrodite | reverse complement strand
TGTTGAAATATATGCTAGAAGTTATTTTTAAATGCTGAAAATTATATTTGAGGCTCACATCTTGCTTCTCTTGCTGCCCCTTGTTGAAATATATGTTGGAAATTGCTTTTAAGAGTTGGAAATTATGTTTCAGGGTAGGTTAGCCATGTTCTTGAGCTCAGTTTGGGCTCCTTTTAGTGATTTATGTTAGCTGAAATACTTTACTGTTTCGTTCCTTTTTTGCTGGATTTGGTTTGTCCCTCGTGATGGACTCGGTTTGCCCAATTTCTTGGGCACGATTTGGCGGTTGTTTTTGTTCCCTCCCTGGTTTTACATGTGAGCTTGTTTGAGAATTTATTTGGGGTGAATTGGGTGACTGTTTTGCTCCTCCCTAATTCCATTTATGAGCTTATTTGTGAGTTTGTTTGAGGCTAGTTTGGTGGTTGTTTTGCTTCTTTTCCAGGCCTTAGTCGTGAGCTAGTTTAGGGCTTAATTAAATCATTGTTTGAAACTAGTTTGGTGGCTATTTTGCTCCTTTTCCAGGCCTTAGTCGTGAGCTAGTTTAGAGTTTAATTAAATCATTGTTTGGGGGCTGTCTTGCTTCTTTTCCAGGCCTTAGTCGTGAGCCTCAATTGGTGGGTGTTGCCTCCTGTATGATGTGATCAATGTTGGGATTGGCTGGAATTTGATTTGTTCCTTATTTTAGCCTGGTCATGGGCTTCCCCTATGGTTCTTTTATGATTGATTCAAGCTTAAACAACATTGAGTTGATACCTATTGTGTTGACTTTGGGTATTGTTTGGTGCTGTTGCCTTTGGAGCCTTCCTTTTGGCCCTTACTTGTTAGTCTGTTATGATATTGGAGTCTTACTCGAGAGCATTCTTTTTTTTTTACACCATGTTGGATTTATATCTCATTTTAAACTTTTGATGGAGGTTGGTATTAAATTATTTTTTATATCAGTATGTTTTTTCTATAAGGCTAGGGAATTATTTCTTCCATTAATTTGTGTTTCTTCTTTTATGAAATGTAAAAGGGCTTGTACAATTTCATTTAAAAAGTATAGGGTTGATGTAAATTGAATTTACAAAGGGGTTTGAAAATTCATGAAAATGTCACGCGTTGATGAAAAAGTGAGAAAATGATATCTTTCTAAGATTGATTCAAGACTCTTGAAGCTTCATTTTGGGATTAATATCAAATTTGATTCATAAAGGGGTTTGGAAACCCATAAAATTGCCACTTGAAAAAGGATATCATTCTCAGGATTGATCTGATCATTTTCTTTTTAACGAATTTAAACGTTTTAGACCGATACATTCTTGATTTTATTTTAAGTTTCATTGATTTGACTTGGTTTTAAAAATGGATCAGTCTCGTTGTTGTTTATTTTATTTAATTTTATTATTATTATTTTTAACGTCAAAGTTAAAAATGTGAATTTCTGATTTAATTATATTTAGAAATGATTCACAGTCTTAAGGGAAAGAGAAAGAGGGAGAAAATTAAAAGTAAGATTTGGATTCTCGAGATGATGAAACCTAAAGAAGGATAGAATAGCGAACCATTCACCATTCCCTTTGCATATGAAAGATGAAACTGTAAATTAGAAGAATATTTAGGGTTTGAAAGAAAGTGAGAGTTTAGATAACAATTAAGGACATGAATTGGAAGAATTAGTAGACGTGCACTTAGATCCTTTAAGTTTGGAATAAACCTACATCCAATTGTTCTAATTAGATTTGAATCACACTTCACAACTCTTTTGCTAAAGCTATAGGTTTACTCCTTAGGTTTTAGGAGCCTGATGGTGAGCTAAGCTTAATCTAAAGAGGTTTGAGGGTTAGTTGAAAGACACTTAGTTGAAATTAGACACTTCAGAACATCCCAGGTTCAAACTAAAGTGTAGGCATCCTAGATCTTAGGAGCACACCTTAAGAGAGAGTTTATAACTAGGACACTAGGCACGAGGGTGTACTAAATTATGATTCATGACTGATTTAGTTAGAGCAAATAATGAAATTCTTACCTTAACTTTATCAAAACTGAAACCAAATGCTCTGGGAATTGAGTTTGTCTTACACTTAATTCCTCCTGACAATTCGAGACATTCCAATATCACATATAAATTTCCTATTCTTAGTTCTTTATATGTGATATTGTATTTTATTTTATTTTATTTATTTATCATTTTTTTTACGATTTACTTGTTTTTTTTCTCATGTCTTTTTCAGGTTATACTTTCCTCTTTTACACAGCGCATAATAGCTAAACTTAAAGGAGCAATGAACCTACCAGGTGTACAGGTTTAATTTATATTACAATATTTTATTTTCCCAGAATGTTATATTGTTTTTATGTCCTGTTATACTACTATTTATAGCACGTTATACTCTTTTTTAGCATGTTATACTGTCTTTCTTTTTTACTGTATAATACATTGTTACTTTTCTTTCACACTGCATGCTTAGTTACTTTGATACGCTAAGCATTAGTTTAGAATAACCTAATGGTTAGGAGCATTTTCAAAACTAAAACTAAATCAGGAGATGCTACTACAAAGAGTTTGGAGCGAACATCGTGGGCAGCGCGACGAGGAACAATTTTCAGATGGATCTGCAACAGCAAAACATCTTCACATCACATGAACACATTCACATCACACTATATACTTTCTTTAATTTAAATAACAACCCATAGGATCACTCTGTAGGCTTTTTGTACAACTCTGTTGTACAATTATAAGTCCTAACGTTTTAGGATTCCGAGGTTAACGTGCGGTACGGTGTAAATCCTCTCATCTTTTTAGGCTATTTGCACAATCTGATATTGTGTAAACATAAGTCCTAAATCATAAATAATTTGCAGGATTGAAATATCAAATTAAATCATTTCAAAAGACATAAAGCCGAACAATAGGATAGTTGGGACATCTCTGGGGTTTCTTCTGGATCTGTGATCTCCCATACTTTTCTTCCCTTTGGATTCCTTAAATATTTGTTCCTATTTTGAACCATTCCCATTTGATTTTCCCATGTCCAATCGTGAAAACTAAACTTTGAAATCCCGAAAGCAAAACCACTTGATCTTAATCGAGAGTTTTCTTAAGTGACCTCCAGTCATTTAAGATGTAATTAACTATAGGGGCTTGCCTCTATAGGGAATTAGGAACCCAGATAAAATAAAACATATCTAATTTTTATGTTAGTAGGGGAACTTGTTGGTCTTTTTATAAAATATTTCGCAGACTAAAACGGATGTCACAAATTTTATTAGTCTAAGTGATTGAACCTCTATTACAAGTGATATATTCATTCTTCGGGATAAGTGTATTATTTATAGTATTGTATTCAATCATTTAAACTATTTAAAACGTGAAACCCGTTTGGTCTCACATATTTTAAAATAAAAATGTTACTTTTAAAAATAAAAAAAATGTTATATTCATATTTAAATTATTTTCAAAATCACAAAATCATCATTTTTCAAACCACGAAGTTTAAAAAAAAAACGGCCGACAACCATTCCACCAAAATTCACCCATCTAACGTCTCAGTTGCCCCTTCGACCAGCAAAACCCTCTATCGCTGTCCCTACCTCACCCATCCCTTCACCAATTTCGCTCCTTACTTCATGTAACTGCCATATACCATTCCACCAAAATTCACCCATCCATCCTCTCAGTTGCCCCTCGGGCCACTATACCCTCAGTTGTTGTCACTACCTCACCCATCTCTTCCTGTTACTCAGCCACCTCCTTCACCCTAGCCCTAGTTTGGATCTATGGTTGTTCCCTTTCGTTGTTATGTTCTATTGTCGTATCTTTTGGTTGTAAGTCTATTTAATTTCAGTAATAAAATTGCAATTATATTGTTGTTTTGGTTAACTCCAATATCAATCAGTAGCAGAGCTAGCCCAACCGTAATCTTATCTTAGGGTTTCTTAGCATCCGCCTTACTCAAACCACCCCCACCAAAAATTTTCTTTTCTATTCTTAACCACCTCGTCCAATCCTTAAATTTTATTCATTCTACCAAGGATATACATAACCTAACCTACTGAGATGAGATACAACAAGAAATCTATCGGCTTCAGCAGAGGCTTGCGGAGACTGATGATGAAACCTAGAGGAAATTACTCTTGGTTGTGATCGGAAAAGTCGAAGAGGAGAAAGGGACGAGGACTGGAATCCATTGCATACAGACTAGTTCAGTGATGAGGAAGACAAGCCCCGACGCTTTGGAAATCAATATCAAAATAGGCCAAGAGAAGAGGCTACATGTGGAGGATATAAGGATTCTGGCATTAAAGTGAATCTTCCTGAGTTTGATGGAGTTATGGATCTAGAAAATTTTATCAAATGACTACAGTCAGTTGAGAGAATCTTCTACAATGAGGTGTCAGAAGACAAGTGGGTGAAGCTTGCAGCCATCAAATTGAGGAAGAAAGTCTCCTTGTGGTGGGAAAACTTGTAGAGGCAGGGAAAGAGATTGCAATGACAAAATTACTAGATGAGAGAATGAGGAAAGAGTTGCAAAGGACATACGTACCTCATTATCGTCAGGATATGCTTCTAAAACTTCAACTTCTATAACAAGAGACCTATCAGTGAAGTTTACAACACAATTTAACTAGTTGCAGATGAAGTCAATTGGTTGAGCCAAAGGAACATACCAAAGTTTGTTTTCTGAGTTGAAAACTGCTTTCAACAATGTTGTGTAGTTGCAACTTTATTGGTCATTTGAAGATTTCTAGACCTTAGCTTTGAAGGTGGAAAGACAACAAAAACAAAACAATCAACCTCCCCCAGTTAGGCAACCACTTGCAATTGGAGACACTAGCAGGAGCACGCCTTGAGAAAATTGGTTCAGATAAGGACAAAGTCATCTCAAGTGAGAAGAAACACGAGAAGAGTAACACGCGTTCTACAGTTCCCGTTCGAAAATGCTTTAAATGCCATGGATTTTGGCACATTGCCTCCAACTGCCTGACAAGCTGAGTTGTGTTTTTTACTAAGCAGGGTGTCGTGGAGTTTGTTAGCGACAAGAAGACAACTGAGGAACAGGGTGATGCTATTATCTTCCACCAGGTGAGGGTGAGATGCTCGTGTTTCAACGAGTCATACAGATTGAGGATACAAGGGGTTTGCAATAGCTTCTCTTCAACATATTCTACACCTATTGCATTGTGAACGAGAATGTATGCAGTCTCATTATTGATGGAGGGAGCAACAAGAATATGGCGTATATGCAGTGATGGATAAATTGGGTTTTATGACTTAGATGCATTCCTAACCATATTCTCTGACGTGGTTGAAGAAGAAGAAGCATTGAACAGAAGTGACTAGTGAAGTTTTTGATTGAGAGACAACTGCGGGATCAGGTGTGCCGTGACATGGTACCCATGGATTCTTGTCATATTTTTTGGAAAGATTTGTGGGACTCAGCATGATGAATTCAGAGACACTATATTCTTCATCAAAGAGGGGAAGTGTATCGTTCTCTTTCTTTGGCGAAGCGCGAGATCACATGTGTCCTTGGTAGCAGAGCAACGTCGATGAAACTAGTTTTGGTGACGAAAGAGGATGATAGGACTGAGACACCAATTCTAAACATTAGAGAATCAAGATAGAGCATTTCAAGACATCATGATCGATACCTCACCGTCATGGCCATCACCTAGGGGAGGTTCAGGTTACTCTCATTTTGGATCAAGTTGAACTAACCTTAGATTACTTTGGGAGGATTCAGTAATCTATGAATGACACTGAGACCCAACTCAGCTCTGCAGTGAACCTCCAAAAGGGTGGAGCAATGTGGATGTATGCTCGCAAGTGGGAAAAAATTCTCAGGTGTTTTGGGTGATGGTGCAGTGGCCAGTGGGATTCAGGTGCATCTCAGACCACAGTAGAAGAATTGTCAGTCCCGGAAGCTTACGACTACTCTGTCATCGTTAACGTGCATCCAGAAGCTTCCACAAATGATGTCGAGTTTCCCTCAACCCCGGGAGACTGATCCAGGGCTCTACTGAACCGAAGACTGATCCAACCAGGAAAGATCAGGAAGGGGGGCAAGGGAGCCAACCAACTACTTTTTAATGTTTTGATAAATTAAAATATTAATAAATTATTTATTATTTCACACTTTATAATTTATGTAATATTTATTGTTTTACATAATTTTTTTTTAAAAAATTATGGCTTACGCCTTAAAGTGTCTTGTGGCTTGTGCCTCGTCTAACATATGAAAAATGCCTCAATACCCGATTGCGTAATTTTAATCATTAGAGGTATAACATAATTTCAAGAAAGTTTTACTTATATACTACTCAGAAGTCTAATTAGTTTGGGTTTGTTTTACAATTCAATTCATGTTCAAAGAGCTTATGAGTGAGAAATGATCTATTTACCGACGTGCTGATTGTTGTTGGGGAACCGAACTTTAATGAGTTTGCATCTGGAGAAGTCGTCCCTTCTCTAGCTGAAGTGCCAAAGAAGGTGATGCTCGAGCTTTCTCACTGGATCAAGGCATCAACCTAACAAACATTGGATTTTGTGGCTTGTGGAATGCTCGCGATAGTGGGAGTGACGAGCTGCTTGTTAAAAACTTAAATTTGTTAGTAATCTATTTATGTGTTATTTTAGTGGAGCTTTCACATTTCTAGTGACGAGCTGCTTGTCAGAAATCTATTTGTGTTCTTTTTTTTTCCTGAGACTTTACTTTTTTTTTGTGTTATTGAGATATTATATTACATGTTTTATTCTAAAGAGTGTTGTATTTTATTCTCTTTGCAAGTGGTGTCTGTATCTTGCTCATGAATATTTGGTGAAACCTCGTTGCCTCTTTTACATCATCATTTAGCTCTTTCTATTGTTTCCAATCGGTAAATCGTTGAACGACGCTTATCCCCATAAAAATACCGCCGAAATTGCATATTATTATTCCCTTGTCATTCCAAAATCACCTCCTTATTAAAAAACGCTTCCCAAATGCCTTTTAGGAGCTATAGGAAGGTATCATATGGTATCAGAGTCTAATAAATCCTAAATTTTCAGAGATTTGTTATTTTTGCACCTAAATTATGAATCCATACATCCTAATCTAACACGGCCACCAAAAAAATTTTTCTCCAAATTATCTACCTAGCCCTAGCTCTAATCCTAACCTTAAAACATATCTTTATTTTCTGTTAAATCTTCCATTAGAAGAACAAGACATCATGTCACCAAGGAAAAACCCGTAACGAGGTGTTCAGGAATTCACCATGGAGGACATGCATCATGAAATCCTCCAACTACAACATTCTTGTCGCCTTTGAGATGAGACAATCTAGTGATGTCGCCCACTGCCGCAACAACGACTCGGCAGATCAAGTGGAAGTGAAATTGATACCAGAGTTAACCCGAGGGACAATAATAGAATCAACTATTATTACACAAAATAATTAGTGTTACAATCAAGACTCAAGACTCAAACGAAAATGAAAACACAACAAAATACCAATATTTGGCTAGTGTCGAGTAGGAATACCATGGACAGTTGTACCGAAGCTTGGTGGTTGGTGGTTGAGCAGGGAAGAGATGGTGGTGGATGGTTGGAGATAGTGAAGGGTTGGGTGTCTGGCGACTGTAAATAGGAAAAAATGGGAGGGAGCAGCTGTTGGAACCAGGTAAGGGAGGCGAGGGTTAGTGGTTGGAATAAGGAGAAAGGAAGGTGGCTGACTACTGGAAATAGGGTGAAGGTAAAGATTGGGGCCAACAGTTGGAATAGAGAGAAGGGAAGGTTGTCGGCGGCTTGAAACTGGGAGAAGGTGACGGTTGGGACCGACGGCCGGAACGGGAAAAAGGGAGGTGTGGAGGGAATCGTAGAGATAATCACCATTTCGAAGCAAGATACAGGCGCATCCCCACCTGTTATGTAGTGCCTCTCGTTGTGCGTGCTCCAAGACATCCATAATCATTAGTATTGTTTGCTCCTTAATTTCATTCATTTGTTGCACCATGAATGCACTTAATTACTTGGTTCTACTTCATGAACAACTCGTCTAGTCCGTAGCATATCTACGCTCATTACACCTCCGAGAATATTCGATCCTGAAATATATGTGAATACACCACCTAGAAAGGCCACGTAATGAGGGAAAAACATAAAAAAGATAACCAAGGAGAAGAAAGAAACCTCTTGGGATTTAATTACTGTCAAAATATTGGTTACATGAAATTATTTATAGAATCTCCAGGAGTCGCAACTTCCCAAGATCCCCCAAAATAGCTCTCCAAGGTATCTTCAAAGTTCTGTTAAAAAAATCTTCTCATACATCATTACGATGACCTCTATTTATTCACCTCTATTTATAGTTTGAGCTTGCTCGATGCACGCTACACACAATGCCATACAAGAAATAAAAGTATATTGTACACATCACCAAATAAAAGTACGAATCCATATATCCAAATACCTGACATGCATCGTCAGCTTGTTCAGCCCATGGGTGAGTCAATGAAGTCGACCTGACTTCCTGGTAGAACTCGCAGCAGATTCTGCTGTAGATGACTGACTGAATTAGTTGGTCGAGATTATGTATCAAATTGACAGATCGAGAGCTTAACGGAGGTGTCTGGCCAAATTGTGCCACTGAATTGTCTAGTTGGGTGTTTTTTTTGGATCGCTACCTGACTTAACTCGACGCAAATCTGGTTACATCCCCAGAATTTGCCAGGTGCACTATGAGGAAATTAGGAAAAAAATGGATAATGAAGATTCTAATTCCAACTCCAAATAATACTTGGGAAGCTATATGGATGTTCAAATACGCTATAAATTTCTTTTTTTTTTCCTATTTTGCGCATTCAATGAAAAACATCATTCATTTCAGATCTTCCATGATAGTTGCACCTAAGAAGCATACGTGCCGCTCAATACATGCCAAATTCAGCACACTAATCTGAAAAAAATTGAATCCAGATGTAATGCCTAAGCCCATGTTTGAGGGGATTTGATTGTAAGAAAGGTACTTTAATCTTAAAAATAAACGAATGAAGAAGATAAGAATAAAAAACTTGCCTTTCTCTGAAACTCTGTTATGCAATTAAGGAGTAGCTGGATCTGCATGAGAATGATAGATACACACAGCCTGGAGATTCAACTTGATGCAAAAATTTGTACATCTAAAATTCGAGTATTGAAGTGAATGATTTACCCTTTGGGTTCTTATATGATTCAGAGCAGTTTCAAGCTGCTGCTCCAAGTGTTGAAGCTCTTTAATGCTTAGACTGTCTAGCTGCTCACCCATGAGATGGCTAAAATAATCTCAGCAATGCCCATAAGTTAGCAAAACAATGAATTCATAGCTGCAAGGTTTTCTTAATACAAAATACCTACCTTCGGCTTTTCTGCAATGCTTCAATCTTATTCTTAAGCTTTCCGTATTCATTGCATATGTCCCCCTTCGAGAAACAAAAAAGGTTGCAGAAAGCTATAAATGTAACTGTTTTTTAGTTATTTCTGTAGAAGTGTAAACAGATAGGGATATCTTATTAAACCGTTTAGCAACCAAATAAAAGGTCTAGATATATTGAAGTTGCTGATAACAACATGGGAGCTGATCCATACCTGTGACTCCGGTTCTGTAATCTGGAGCGCTTTTTCGGCATAGCAGTACCGCTCATAACGGTCAAGAATCCTATCCATGCTAAGTAGCACGGCAAACATAGACCAGCATCATAAGTACACTTACCCAAACTACTTGGGCACATTTCAAGCTTCATAATGTTTCAAATTTCAACAATACAAAAATATGATATAAACAACCAACAAGTTATATCTCACACACACTCTCTCTCTCTCGGATGATTTACATGCATAACACTCAATATTTACATATCTAACACCTAAACCAAAATGCCACATTACCTATGCATTAAAAGGTGCACTTAACTTTTTAGAAGTTATAATAATGTTATTGGTGTTTAGATATTTAAATACATAGCAATTGGAGTGGTATGCATGTAAATGCCCCATGTGTATATATGCATATACGCGTCCACACATACAAATGCATGTTTTTGACCGAATTGATTACGATTTACATGTCTTGGCATAACATATAATCGGTTCAAATTCATTAAGTTGCAAATTAATCTGGCTTAAGCCGAGCTAACATATATTTTGTGTGAGACCGCACAGAAAGCCTAGGCTGAATACAGCCAGGATTTGCTTGCTCTCAACACATGCCAGTTCTGTAGAACATCTTTGCCACATTCACTCAATAACTAGATTTTTTAGATTCGGTTCTACAATGCAATTCAGTTAATGCTCAGTTTCCCGTTTGAATCAGTAAACGAACAAAAGCCTTCTTTATCTACTTGCCAATGTTAACAACGCAAAAGCCAACCTTGAACTACATGTTCATATAAAAACGTGTAACGAACTAAACCAAAACACAATACTGAACTATGAACCCACCAATCCGTACTCCATGATTGATTCAACCCAGCTATTCGACTAGGGCTGTAAATGAGCCGAGCTTGAGCGAGCTCAGGCTTGACTCGTGTTCGGCTTGTTTGAAACTGCTCGTGTCCGAAATCGGCTCGTGAACAGTGTGTTCATGTTCAGCTCGATTTAAATATTTGTCTTCGTGTTCGGCTCGAAATTGAATCTTTAAAATTAAATTGAAAAAAATAAATGTAAAGTGTTGGATTTGAACCGGGACCAAATGTATGCAAAAGAAACATTAACCACATTATCATACAAGGTGTTTCAGTTTAAACTTGAATATAAATATAAATAATATATTATTATATAAATAATATATGTAATATATTATTATATAATAAAAATTTTTTATTTCGAGTTAAAACGAGCCGAACACAAGCTACTTAACGAGTCAAACACGAGTTGTTCGCAAACAACCAGCTTTTTTGACAGCCCTATATTCGACTTATTGGACCAACCATACCCTTTGCCATCACCTCCTCTTCCATGATCAAAGCGGAGATCTCAACCTTTCTTTTATTTCTTCCTTGTTTGGATCCTGATTTATTGGAGACAAAAGATAGGGCATTATAGACATGTCTGTCATCTTAACCACTGCCAGCCTCCATCTCCTTTTGCTGAGAGCCCGCAACAATGCAGCCATTGCGCTTCTTCTTTCCTTCCATTGAGTTTCTTCTACACCAAAATTTCAACTATAGTCTCATTTTTACTTCACTGCTTCGGAATGCTAGACAAGCATTCTTTACTCTTTTCTGCATTTTTTATTTAAGTAGCAAGGCATTAAGCAAGAGAAATCACCAATTTCATCATCTCTATTGACTTCCACCTTGATTATTGTACACTAAAAATATGCCAATGTTAATCCTGAAGAAATCTACTGAAAGGTCATTTCGACCAATTGAAAGCCATCTAGCAGACTGAAGGCTCCAGTTAGACGATCAAAGGCCAGTTAGATGATCGAAGGCCAGTTAGACGACCGATAACCAATCGGATGATCAAAAGAAATCCAACCAACCGAAGGGTTTTCAGATGAACGAAGGGCAGTCAGACAACTGACGACCAGTCAGACGACTGAAAGCCATCCAATTGACTGAACGGTTGTTGCACAACATGTTCTGATATGTTAAAAAACCAAAATACCTATACAATCCCCTAAAGCATGAATAAAATATGTAATTTTATATGTTTCTCTTTATCTCTTATAAATAGGGGGACTGGATCATGTATTGGAGGCTTTTTGTGCTCTTTTTTATCATGATTTGTCCTGGCTCTCTCCCTTTCTCCGTAATTCACAAACATTTAATGTATAAAATGGGTCATAAGGGCCCATAACCACAGTTTGCTTGGGGCAAATCGCTATGCACTCTCTTCTACCCTTTCTCTCTTTCTTTCTTTTGCATTACATTCTATTCCTTGGGTGATTCGCAGGACAAATCCAGATTCAACATTCTGGAAGGTATTGTGAGCATGGATCATTCTACCAACAAGAAGATGAGCAGCATAATGAGAAGAGCTGAATATTAAGTTTGATTAGGTCAGGTCAGGTCCTAATTGATGCAAAGAGAACGACCAGAGGTGTGACGACCACAAGTCCAAGAGCCGAAAAATCACGTTTCTGTCCTCTTTCGAGAGGCTTTGTCTTAGAGGCAAAAATTGCAACAAAAAATGGGTAGTCGGCTCCCAACGACCGATAAGCCCCTCTAGGGGAAAGCTAACCATTAGCATCTCGCTCGAGCTAGATCAACATCGGTTAACTGAGACCTAGTTCGAAGATAAAAAGGCGTTATAATTTCAAATATCTCATTTTGTAAAATATTCAAACTTTTGTAATTGTGTTTTTCTAGGTTCGATTAAGACTCAAGGAACTCAAAGAGTTCCCACGCGTCTACATTTAAGCCAACATTCGACAAACTCAAACCTGATTAAAGTGAACAATGGTGCAAGGTGTCCGATAGACATTAAAATAATAGTAGACCCTCAACGCTTAGCATAAAAAATCCCATGTCTCTAAATTCGCACAGATAAAGTTTTGAAGGTGGTTCCCTGCCCAGTAACGAAAAGCTTTGCGAATGATATGACACAAAACATCTTAGTAGCCAATTTCGACGATTATTCTCACGAAGGGAGTGATAAGATTTACTCAAGACCTGAGGAAAGAAGCGAACCAATCGAGACGATTGACAGAAAACATCCCAAATGCATCGACAACGTTTTGACTTCTTAGAAAACATCCCAAACGTGTGTGTGTACGGGTTGTGTACTTTACCTTTTAGAGCTCTCGTCCCTTTTTTTCCTTTTTCCATTTACCTCTGCTGTTGTTTCTACTTTTCTGCCCAACACAATAGAATCCATGGTTCAAAAATACTTGTTGACCTCACTTTTGGTTGAGGTCTAGTATCTCCTCTTTGATAGCCTAAGATCTAGCCATAAAACTTTCCTGTTGATTATTCCTAGAAAACTAGAAGAGGTACCCTCATCTTTAGAAATTCTAAACTCTTCTTGCTCAACTTGGAGTTCCTTATATTGGTCGTAACCTTTAGCACTTAGTAGGTGAGGTCAATATAGAGCAGCTCAAAATGAGTTCCCATAGGATTGTTTGACCTTAAGGTTGACCCCGGATGCTGGTCTGGAGCTGTTCACTCACTTGCACTCACTATTGCTCACTTTCACCTCATTTATAACCCCCAAATCAAATCAAAATTACTCTGATTCTTTTCCAAACACTTCGTGACGACCATCCACACCAACCTGATTAATTGAGCTCGAACTAAAGTTTTGATGAAAATCAAATTTTGACGCGTTTTTAGCCCGATCGTAGGCGAGATTGCCTAAACAACTTCAGATGGTGAAACGGACTGCGCCGACGCGCCCAAAACTTCAATTTTGCCTAGGGGAGACGTTCGTTTCACTACGAGGAAGTGCCTGGGAGGAAATGAATAAAATGAGTATTATAATAATAATAAGAACAATATTATTGTTATTATTATTATTATTATTACTGTTTTATATCTAATATATCCCTCTCCCTAATCACTCTGAGACCCGCGAGCCTTAGCCCTAATTCTCTCGCTCACTCGGCCCATCTCTCGCCCGTCCCTCTGAACTCCCGCGCTCCTCTGCTCGTCCCGCTCGCACGCCTCGTCCCGCTCGCACGCTCGAGCCTAGCGCAGGCTCCCCATTCCTTATCGAATCTTATCCTCTGCAAGGATCTCATCCTTTGCCTCTCTCGAGCCACCCGCATGGGGTGTCTGCTCCGCTCGTTTTCTCGAGATTCCCTGTCTCCCGTCTATATTAAGCTTTACTTAATGCATTTTAGAAAGCGAAAAAAAAAAGTTTTTGAGGGAGGGAAAACTCTGCCAAATTTATTTCTCACCTTTTTCTTTGGTTCCTGGTACTTGTGTTGGTTTCCTCTTACCGTTGAAGAGGAGTTTAGGCTGTGAAATACTTTTCTGAAACTTTTACTTTGGTTATGCATTGAAGAGGTACTTCTTCCTCTCCCCTGCGCCTGGCTTCCTTTCGGTTTTTCTCTCTGCTGAGCCACTAAGAATGGCTTTGTTGGATGATACAACATGCTAGTTTATTATTGTGCCTATATTTGGAGGTGTTTATTACTTGAGCATGTGAAAGTAGAATGACAGATATGTTTTAGGGGTTGGACGTGGTTATTTGCTTAGGATAGTGAGAATGTGGCATGTTATTAGCTTCTCTCTTTTCTTTTTATTTGAAGCAATAGGAAATGTGTCGAATTTGGGCTATGAGATAACACCTGCTCCTCTAGAATACATGTTGGGATACACTATGAGGCTTTTTAACTCACTCTTGCTTAGCATGAAGTATTCAAAAACTTGTTTTGCTTTTCATATATATGTGGGGCTCGGTTTTGATTCCCTGTAGCTTTTCCTTGCTCGAAATACATGCTATGAGAAAATTTATTTAATTTGGAAATGTCTTATATCTTGTTTTGATAGTTTAGTTTGGCTCCTCAAAGGGGAGGGCGACATCTTTCATGCTTAGATGTTTGAGGGAAACTGATTCACGCTTAGAACGATTATATTGGTGGCCTAAAGTATTTTCCATGCTATTGTTATAGTTTAAAACATATTTTGGCTCCATATTTTGATGTTTTAAGGGCATATGGGTGTTCTTTAACCTTTGGATGACATGGGTTTTGGATCTTTGCTATGACTCGGTTTTGGGTCTTTGTTGGTGCTCGATTTTCCTTTCAGGAGCATGGGATGTTAACTTTTATTGAGGCTTGGGTCTTGATTTTCTTTGAGGCCTTGAAGCTCCTTTACTAGCTTTGAGAGTCTCGTTTTGGCCCCTGCTGATTTTCGGTTTGCTTAAAGGTGGCTTGGTTTGGATTTACTATCATAAGCTGCATTTGTTAGCCTATAAAGTTTTGGTTTGGTCTCTATGGGGCTCGGTTTTCACCTTGGAAGTGTCGGAGGTTGAGTTCTTGGTTGAGATTTTGTCTTAATTATTTGAGCCTTACTCGCTAGCCTTGAGGGGTTTGTTTTGGGCCTTAGTTGGGGGTTCGGTTTGGCTCGTTTTAGAACTTACCCGAGGGTCTGACTTGTGCTTTGTGTTGTCCTTATTCGAGAGGCTTGTTGGGAAGCTATGTGCTTTTCCTATTCTTACCCGTGAGCCTATTGAGGGGTTGTCTGGGATGGTCTGACTCTCCTTGTTGAGTCTGAGTGGCTTGGATGTTGTTGGTTAACCAAATTTGTCATTCCAATATATATATATATATATATATATATATATATATATATATATATTATAATCATATTTTTCGCTCTCTTGTGCCTTGGGTTGTCTTAGCTGTGAGCCTCTTGTCCCTGTTTGCTGCTTTGCCCGCGAGGCCCAGTAGCTCTTTTCTAGGCCCCATTTACTACCTTAGCCATGAGCCTCTTGTTATGTTGGTGGCCTTGGCTGAGAGCCTTGTTGGTTATTCCCTTCTCTATTGACCCCGACTGTGAGCATTTATATGGCTTTATTGGAAGATTTTATGTTTATTTGATATAAGAAGCTTTTCATTAAGTCTGGAATTTAATGACTAATGTTGTCGTGATTTTGGAAGTATAAGTGGTCGCAGTTCTGGGGTTAGTTCCCTTTTGTTTAATTTGTGAAGTTTGAAAGACTTTGAAAATTCATTTTGGGAGAGCACATGGTTGATATAAATTGAATTCATAAAGGATGTTTTGGGAGTTTGACATCGAAGTTGAGATGTTACTTGAGTATAGGTTTGGGTGTGAGTGCGTACAGATGAGGGGGGGGGGAAGCCATGAGTATAGTCCTCACCTTAGCTTTCAGACCCATTTCGATTTGATTTGAAATAACATTTGGAAAGAATACCCTTCTTGGGTTGATCCACTTATACAATGTGAGAAAGTAACATCCTTTCGTATTGATTCAAGTATATTAGGGTCTTCCTTTTCATGTCTTTTCGTCATGAGTTTTGAGAACTGATTCATCCTCCGTCTTTTCGATGTTTTAGGTGGATCAGTTCCTGCTCTCTCTCATCCTCATTTTTATTCTTTTTTTTCCTTGCTTCTTTGTTCAGTTTTCTGTGTTTATGTCTGATACATAAGTGCTCGTATATAGCATTTTGTTATGTATGAAACCATCAAGCAAGGTCGCAAGTGGGTTGGTTTTGTTTTGGGGCTTAGGGCGGTGATGACAAATGCACACTGGTGGTAGAGCGAAATGATATTTCATTCTACGACATCAAGGCCCCCTCTAGGGACCCGATGAACCGTAAGATGTAATGTCATTCACCGACATAAGACTAGTAGGGGACTTGTACCTTCTTAGGTTGTTGACGGTCCTATGCCCAGCGACGTGATTGACTCGTGGACAACTACACTTTTCAGAATTGATAAGAACATACATAATAAAAAATTATATATTTTTATTCACAAAATTGATACAACATTCTTTTATGTGCCTGAAATTTATGTGCATGCTAAAAATACAAAATTTAAATACATTTTAAACCTGGTTGTCCACCTGTTGATTACCCTTTTCAGGCTAAGGAATACCCTCCTAAGTTAGGTTTAGCAGGATACCCTTCTGGTTGAGTGATGAGTTTTATACATCTGGGTGACCGAGTAGCCTTCAACGACCCTCAAGTACAAATATATATTTGAGCCTAACCCCGACCCGAGTGCTTTCGGTCCCCTCTTTTCAGATTTGTATGTTTTATTGGAATTTTTGGACAGAGCACTTGTCTTTTTTTAGGATTTTCCCGATGTTTTGGTAGTTTTATTTAAATTATTACTCGTCGATTTTCCCGAGTTTTTTGTTATGGATTATTTGTCGATTTTCCTCGAATTTTCCAAGCAATGTTTCCTTTGTTGTTCACTTCTGCCTATATGATGCATGCTAGCTCGTTCCTTGAATTCCATTGCTCTACTTATAACTGCTACATCAATTACACTTAAAGGAACAACAGACCTCTCAGGTATACAAGTTTGCTTTGTGTTTACAACATGTTACTTTCTTACAGTCGCTTTCCTACCGTACCTTCTACTTTTTTTCTTTACACCGCATGTACTGTTCTTTTCCACCGTATACACTACTATTTGTCATGTACTACATATTTTACTGTTATTCTATATATTGTACAACAATTGCATGCTCTACTGCTCTCATATATATTGCTTTTCTTCGCCATACATGTTATTGTCTCTTTTTGCACAATATACCTTAGAATAGGCAGACAGTAGTTGGTTTTATAGGGGGTACCCGGCAACAGATTGTTGACTCAACTATTGCATGTACACTTAAAACTAATATCAAACTCGAAGGTGCTACGGCGAGGAGCTTGAAGCTAGCATGGTGGGCAACACGGCCATCTTTAACAACAAAACTCATCTTCCTCAGCTAAACCAATTTTCTTTCTTAGAATTAAACAACAAAGCTATAGGACTTCTAGGTTTTTTGCTTATGCAACATAAATCCCCAACATTTCTTTAGGTTTTTGTACAACTCTGCTGTATAATATAAGCCCTAACCTGTGTTAGGATCCCGAGGTTGTCATTCGTCACGACCTAAATTCTCACATCTTCCAGGCTATTTGTGTGATCGTTTCACACAAGTGTAAGCACTTAAGTAATTTTTCTATAAACTGAGGCCAAATCATAGGGTAGTCTGAGAAGTCACCGAGGTTCTCCTTCGAATCAATGACATCCACTAATTCTTCCTCATTTGGATCCTACAATAAATGTTTCAAATTTAAGTCTTTCCTATTTCACATTTCTTTATTTAATTTCGTTGAAATTCATATCCTTTTGAAGTCCTTGAAGATAATATTTCCTGATTTTTATCGAGAGTTTTCTTAGATGACTTCGGTCATTTAAGATGTAATCAACTATAAGGGTTTGCCCTTATAGGAAGTTTTTCCGAACCTAGCTTAATATAAACCTTATTTAATTCTTCATATTAAATAAGGGAAATTGTCGGCAAATAAAACGGTTTCGCAGACCAAACAGACGTCATATATTTTTTAGTTTATTTGATCGAGTCTCACTTTTAATTCTTGTGTTTATCATTCGGGATATATGAAGGGTTTGAAGTACAATATTCTTTCATTTAAACTGTGAAAAATATGTGTATGAAGTCAGTTTGATTTCATATTTTTCTAAATTTAAATCTATATGTAAATTGAAACGTCATTCCGAAGCGGGCGACGAGATTTCGACTCTGACAACCGACAACTTCTTACGGGCAACCCCTTCAACCAAAATAGTTCCGACAGCTTTTGGTGATTCCGCTGGAGAGTAGCTTCTCTCTCCATATTAATCAGGAAATATTATCTTCATATATCGGTAATGTATTCATGTTCCTCTTGAACCAAGTTACAATTCTTCCGTTGACATGCCTCACCCATTTCTTTCTTGGGGAAGTATGGTCAACTCTTTTGGACTTCAGGACCATTCTATTCAATCACCTTTGAACAGAGGTTCAAGAGGTCAATAAGGACTTTTTGATCTTTGTGTGGGGTCGGACCCCCAATAGGTGTTGTTGGATTAGTTCCACCTGTGCATTGTGCATTATGAAGTCGGTCCTGCACTAGAACCTAAACTTTACTTTCCTTTTTGTCCTTTCGAGCTTGATTTGCTATTTTGCAAATTAAATTGAATTGTGTCGAGTTGCGCTTGCTCTTTAATTTTCTTTATATTAATTGAACTTTCATATTTTAAGACCATTTTTACCAAAATTTTAAAATCTTCACCAATTAAATAAAAATTTACCCGGTTTACATATTGACCTCCTTTAATTTATAGTGCTCGCACTATGATTACGAGGCATTGACCAAATAACTAACCATAGAGTCTTCTCTTTTTTTTTGAAGAGTTTCTGTGATGGCATTTCTGACGCTTACTTTTTCCTGCAACTTGCCGACGAACCATAGTGCCCGCAACGTCGCTCTCACCATCAAGTTTGGGGCAGGATTCGAGGATCTCGAGGTCATTCTCGGGAAAGCCCCGTTCGTTAGAGTGAGTCGCCACTCCAGAATTTCAGGAACCGTCTGCTGAGTTTAACATGAACTGCCTACAGGATTTCCCTTCTTACCAGGAGGAAAAGACTACCACCACGACGTCTACTAAGTCTGTTTTTCACGTTCCTGTTAAGGGAATAGAGTTTATGATAGTCAAAGACCCGAATGAGGGATTCGTTGTCCCGCCGTCAGTATTCGAAATTGGGTTGAGTTGGAAAGTTGCGTCACTAACTCGGTCGCAAAGAAGAAATCGCAGCCGAAAGATTCGCAAGGCTACTACAGCTCAGATTTCTGAAGATGTGTCTGTTGATGAAATTCCTCATCAGGAGGAATCAGGATTGTTGGATACCTCTCCGCTTTTGCGAGGGAGTAGGTTCCATCCCTTAATGAACACCAATTGGCATGAAAGTATCCAGAAGATTGTCGTTGCTTTACCGTCACCTCATGGACAGGTGAGAAGAGAAAAAAGTTCACTCCTATCACCAGAGTCAGTACAGTATTTTAGAGACTAGCTGTCAAAGATAGTTGTTTAGTCAGTGAATTGCTTAAGTGACTGGGATGTGCAATATCCCCTCACATGAAGAGAGAAATAATAAAGGACATCAGATCTGCCAAACGGTCTCAGACGCCAAAGGAAAGATTACCTCCTCGCATTCCCGTCATCTTCCGCTTAGGGGGCAGAGTCGATACTGCCACCGTCACTACTGATCCTACCGTCACTAGGTCCGCAGACCGTCGACTAGTTAAGTCACGTCTGAGTCCGAGAGTTCTACCAATTACCAGCCATAAAGATGTTCCTAAAATTCCAAAGGAAAGGATAAACAAACTGCCTAGTACTGTATCTGCTCTGTGCCGTGGGGAGCATACCTCTTTTCGACATGTCAATGTTTCTGTTGAGACACCCCGTCTTAAAGCATCACCGTCAAGGTAAAACGTGTGGATACCCAAAGTCTCCGTACCGATACGGTTCAGTGAGCCCGTAAGACAGAATTATGGAATAAAGCATGGGTCTGAAGTATCCGACATGGTAACAACAATTGCAAGCGGAGAATATGCGCACGTGAAGGATGCCCAGCAGAGGCCTTCGGATCTCAAAGTGACACGAGGGTCAATAATCGAGGAAAAGGTCGAAAGGCTCAGAGTCGAGATTTCAGAGTTAGCCCGAGAACATGAAATTCCCGTTGATGATGACAATGAAAACTCTGAGGACTACCTCGAGAAAGATTGCATGGATATTAATGTCATCAAAATCAGGGTCGTTACATCTGCGCGCGACGCCCAACCTCCTACTGAAGAGAACGTCGTAGATGAGCTGCGTAAGGTTGTCTTCCTGAGGGATGAGCAAATCAACCAAATGGGGAAAAGAATGGAAGAGATGACTGCTGTCATGACTGCTATGGCTGCAGCTCAGGGACAATCTCAACCACAACAGTTAGCTTCTCCAGAAGTCAACTAGCCAGAAATTATACAAATCATGGATGAAAGGAGGGAAGTCGTTTCAGCTAACAGAGATGATCAACAAAAGAGAGACTCTACCCAAAGCGTCATACCATAAAAGGATTTTAAACAAATTGTCGAACAAGTTCGGGAGGCCTTAGCCCAATCTAAGAGTGGTGCATTGGTTTTAAAGGGTAGACCTTACCCGGAGGAATTCGAGGTCGTACCATTTCCTAAAGGTTATGTCACCGAACTTTACGGGACTGGAAATTCTAGACATCACATAGCACATTTCCGAGCCAGTTGTAGCAATACAAGAGGTAACGAAGCATTGCTTTGCCGCTAACTTGTCAGCAATTTATCAGGAATAACATTTGATTGGTATGCTGAATTACCTAACGGATCAGTAAGGACATTTTTCGATTTAGAGCAGTTGTTCGTGAAGAGATTCGTCGGAACACAACACCATGTTTCTATTGGAGATCTCGTGATAGAGAAGCAAAGACCTAACGAGACTCTAGATTATATTTTGAGGTGGAGAAACTTTAGCATGAAATCTGAACCTCAGCTACAGGAACATCATGAGATTAAGATCCTACTCAAAAGTATTCATGTATCAATAGCTTTCATGCTCAAAGGACTCACCATCAAATCTTTCGAGAAACTGCTCAGTAAAGCCATCAATCTGCAAGAAGAAGCCAAATATATGGATTCTCATAAGAAGGCCGAGAAGTCCAGCACAACCAGGATGTTCGTGAAGAAATCTGGGACAGTGGCGACGATCAATAAAGAAACACAACCGATGAAAATTTATGCAGAAGATTTTTGTCAGTATTCTTAGCCACCACCGCAACATAACCATCAGCAACGAACGCAACAGTATGGCCAGCCTGACCAGCAACCACGTCAGGGAGGATCATACCGAGCAGAGAATAAGAGAATAACATTGGCAGAATGACAGAAAGTAGTGTATTCCTTCAAAGACGAAGCAGTACCCAAGCTGTTCAGAAGTCTAGTGAAGAAGTCTGAGTTCAGGTTACCAGATCCACAGAAGCCAGAAGAGGTCGATAAGAAATATCAACCCAATGATTGCCTGTACCCCAGAATGCTCGGACACGCTATAGAGAATTGTTTCATCTTCAAAGATTGGCTCAAGAACTTTAAAGAAGGGAATATAATATTCCCGAAAAAATATTTAAAAAAACCTGAAAGAGGTTCTGTAAATATGATTTCGGCTGAGCCAACCACCCCAATAGATACGTACTCAAAAAGAGATAAATGGACTACAGTTTGGAACAAGTCATCCAAAAAGATATTGGATCAGATTCATATCGACTCAGTTCAGGCAAGCATTCAGAGTCTACGACCTGTTCAACTGAAGATAGAAGTTTCATCAGAGAAGTTGCCACAACCTGAGAAGAAAGAAAAGAGCAACGTCACGAAGACTGATAGCGTAGGGGGTAGGATAGGGGTTGCTTCTGCTAGATTAGTTGTCTCAGATTTTGGGGAGAAAATTCTCGAACCTCTGACTATGTATGATTATCTTTTTGCCCCTCCGAGGTATTATGAATATAGTGATGATGGTTTCGGCTACGTTTTAACTGTTTCTGACAATAGGGTAGCTGATTTTGGTCACTCTAGTTTCAATCTCGATTCCCAAATCGATCCTCAAATTGTACTTGAGTTTGATGAACCCGTTAACCAGGGCGAATAAGATGTCAACAACACCGGTTACGACAGTTCGGAAATTGACGAACCAGTCCTTGAATGTAAAGAAATACCGATCACCATCAACTGTGATTCTTCTGATACATAATCGAAGCTTGAAAAATCAACCACAGTGCCAGAAGAGAAAACAGAGGTATATTTGAGAAGAGGTAAAATGTTACCCTCGAGAACGACTCCAATGGAAAAAGGAAAACAAACAGTAACTCTGGATGAGCCACCTCCAGCGATGGAAGAGACATGCCCGAGGGGAGACTGGAAGTTCAGACAAAGTGGATTACAACGTACTAGCACATCTTAGTAAGTTGTCGGCCAAACTAAGCATTTTTTGTGTTCTGATCCTATCAAAGGAGACGAGAGAATCTCTGATCAAGGCTCTACTTGATCTGGAAATTTTCTTAGCTCAGTTAGTTTGAATGGTGTTTGCTCGTTGAAAGAAGAGTCTGGGGTAACTTTCACAGATGAAGATTTGATGTTTGGTACCGCCGACCACAACCATTCGCTCTATTCGTATTATCCAGAGTTTTGGTGGATCCCGGAGCATCGCTTAACTTAATGAGTATACCGACATTAGCATATTTAAATATTGAAACTCAGGAGCTTACATCCGATAAGATGACGTTAAGAGGATCCAACCAAAAATGAGAGAGCCCTTGGATCAATTACATTGCTTATGAAAGTTGGAGAGCTAGTGACAACCGCTAAATTCCATATCATCAGCGTCGAGACCTCTTTTAATGCTCCACTTGGCTGACCGTGGATTCACGAGCATAACATGGTTCCGTCTTCCCTACATCAATGTATTAAATATTACAAGGACAAGAATATTGCATTAAGAGAGATTTACAACTATTTTCAATTCATGAAGTTGACATTCATGAAGACGCCGCTTACTATTCGCCTCTAAAGAAGACCGTCTTCTCTCGTGAAGTTGTGGCAAATGAAGTGGAAAATTCGGAGGAGTCACAAAGAAGAGGTCATTCAATTCTGTTTCGACAGTCTACTATCATCTCTTCACAATGAGGTGGTAGGGGTTCTCTTAGCCTATATACCTGAGACCGAGGCCGGGGACGTGGACGAGGAAGAGCCAATGTGATTGTTGAACGGACTATGTCGACCATCAACATTGATGATGAAGACGATTCTGAAGAAGAAATAATAACGATAAAACAGAAGAAACCTCGGTACGAGATATCTTTAGAAGACGTGGAGAAAAGTGAATACGATACAATGTATGTCGGATAAACCACCATGCGAATGTCATGACCCTTACTCTGATCCTCCCTCAAAAGGTCGAGAGTTTAGAGGTCAAGGAAGTTCGTAGCGCTGGTTCAAAGTCGATCAAATTTTACTGTGCTTCTACTTCTAATAGTCTTGAAAATCATATAAATTTGGATGAGAATTCTCATGAATTAATGGAATTACATTTTGGTCAGCAGGGACATTTGTCAAAACAGATGTTGAAAGATAAATTACAACTATTTGAAAAATTATGGAATGTTAGAAGTTGAATTCCTAACTCGAAATAGGGTCTCGGATTTGGCACAGTTGGACCAGTGGATGATTCAAGATTTTGCATGGTTTTTACTAGCGAATCGAAAGAGGATTGCCTCGATATGGAGGATGACTCTACTGATCAACTAATACAAGATGTTCTGTCATAATTTGAGGAGGAAATTAAATCAACTGTTGATGAACTAAGGGAAATTAACATCGGGACTGAAGAACAATCCCGACCTACATTTATAAATTCTCTACTCAATGATGAAAAATCTCTAGAATTGATCAAATAGTTAACATAATTCAAAGATTGCTTCACATAGAATTATGATGAAATGTCAGGACTGTCTGCAGAGGTTTCACTACATGCTTTCTTATATGATAACCCTAATTTTGAAAGTAAATCTATTGCAATATTTGATGACCCGACCAACACTCTGGACGTTTAGCGAGGTGATCAATGATTTTATTACAATTTCATATAACTTTTGTTCCTCTCTGCGCTATCAATGGACAGATTTTAACTGATTTTCTCGTTACACACCCACTTCCAGCTGGGTCCCCTCTTAACGATGAGTTACCATATGAGCAAATATTGCAAATGAAATTCTCCAGTGCACAACGCTGGGAGATGTACTTTGATGAAGCTTCATCAGCCAGAAAAGACAAAGGATTGAGAATAATTATACCAGGAAAGGCAGGGATTTGTTTGATCTTTATCACACCAGATAAGGTATACTGAGATTCTCATATCACCTGATGGAGCCATGCACAAACAACGAAGCTGAGTTTGAAGCTTTGATCACCGGATTAGAATTGACAATCTCAATGGATATAACAGATATCACCATCTACGGTGACTCTCAACTCGTCAACCAGCAAGTCGTCGGACAATACGAAATTCTGAAACCTAGACTAGCAAAATATCACCGCTACGCAATGAAGTTGTTGGAGCAGATTCCCAATGTGACTTTCTATCGGATTTTTCGGGGAGATAATGCCCATGCCGACGCTCTAGCAAAACTTGCTAAGGAATTGACATGTCCTTTGGAGGACTCTATAGAAATCACAGTACAAGGAAGACAGGTTTTGTCTTGGATTGAGCTCGAAACTCTACACACAAGCTAGACCACATTACCAAAAGAATTTTCGATATTTGCGGTTGTTGATATCAACGAAGATTGGCGTAGATCATTTACAAAATATTTGCAAACTAGAAAGATGTCAGAAAACAAGTTTGAAGCTCACCACATTACCAAAAGGGCTATGTTATACGCTATAATAGGTGATGTCCTCTACAGAAGATCGTTCGACCATATGTGGCTACGATGTCTACGTACTAGCACATCTTAGTAAGTTGGACTAAGCATTTTTGATATTCTGATCCTGTCAAAGGAGACAAGAGAATCTCTGATCAAAGCTCTACTTGATCCGAAAATTTTCTTAGCTCAGTTAGCTAGCACGTCCTTGAATGGGGTTTGTTCGTTGAAAGAACAGTCTGGGGTAACTTTCACAGATGAGGATTTGATGTTTGGTATCGTTGATCACAACTGTTCGCTCTATTCGTATTATCTAGAGTTTTGGTGGATCCTGGAGCATCACTTAACTTAATGAGTATACGGACATCAGCATATTTGAATATTGAAACTCAGGAGCTTACAACCAATAAGATGATGTTAAGAGAATTCAACCAAAAGGGAGAGAGAGCCCTTGGATCAGTTACATTGCTTATGAAAGTTAGAGAGCTAGTGACAACTGCTAAATTCCATATCATCAGCGTCGAGACCTCTTTTAATGCTCTACTTGGTTGACCGTGGATTCACGAGCATAACATGGTTCCGTCTTCCCTACATCAATGTATTAAATATTACAAGGAAAGACAAGAATATTGCATCAAGAGAGATTTACAACTATTTTCAATTCATGAAGTTGGCATTCATGAAGAAGCCGCTTACTACTCGCCTCTAAAGAAGACTGTCTTCTCTCATGAAGTTGTGGTGAATGAAGTGAAAAATTCGGAGGAGTCACAAAGAAGAGGTCATTCAACTTTGTTTCAACAGTCTACTATCATCTCTTCACAATGAGGTGGTAGGGGTTCTCTTAGCCCATATACCCGAGACCGAGGCCGGGGACGTGGACGAGGAAGAGCCAATGTGATTGTTGAATGGACTATGTCGACCATCAATATTGATGATGAAGACGATTCTGATAAAGAAATAATAACGACAAAACAGAAGAAACCTCAGTACAAGATATCTTTAGAAGATATGGAGAAAAGTGAATACGATACAATGTATGTCGGATAAACCACTATGTGAATGTCACGACCCTTACTCCGGTCCTCCCTCAAAAGGTCAAGAGTTTAGAGGTCAAGGAAGTCCGTAGCGCTGGTTCAAAGCCGATCAAATTTTACTGTGCTTCTACTTCTAATAGTCTTAAAAATCATATAAATTTGGATGAGAATTCTGATGAATTAATGGAATTACCTTTTGGTTACTTTTCGCCTTGTGTACAAAAGTTAATTCAGCAGGGACATTTGCCAAAACAAATGCTGAAAGATAAATTACAACTCTTTGAAAAATTATGGAATGTTAGAAGTCGAATTCCTAACTCGAAAGTGGGTCTCGGATTGGGTACAGTTGGACAAGTGGACGATTCAAGATTTTGCATGGTTACTAGCGAATCGAAAGAGGATTGCCTCGATATGGAGGATGACTCTATTGATCAGCTAATAGAAGATGTTCTGCCAGAATTTGAGGAAATTAAATTAACTGTTGATGAACTAAAGGAAATTAACATCGGGACTGAAGAACAACCCCGACCTACATTTATAAGTTCTCTATTCAACAATGAAGAATCTCTAGAATTGATCAAATAGTTAATAGAATTCAAACATTGTTTCGCATAGAATTATGATGAAATGTCAGGACTGTCAGCAGAGGTTACAGTTCAAAAACTCGCGGTGGATAAAAATATAACCCCAGTAAAACAAGCTTCAAGAAGAATGCGCATCGAAATAGAACAGCAAGTCATTGTCGAGGTGAAGAAACTAATCGATGCTAACTTTGTAAGAGAAGAGCAATACCCCACATGGTTAGCTAACATCGTGTCAGTTAAAAAGAAAAACGGACAAATACATGTCTATGTCGACTACAGAGACTTAAATAAAGCATGTCCAAAAAATGAATTCTCACTGCCAATACCGGAGATGATCGTGGACATCACTTCGACACATGAAATTTTCTCTTTCATGGATGGATCGTCTGTATACGACCAAATCAAGATAGCTCCAGAAGATACAGCTCTCACAGCCTTCACAACGCCTATTGGAATTTTCTGCTACAGAGATGTCATTTGGATTGAAGAATGCTGAAGCAACATATCAACGTGCAATGACAAATATTTTTGATGACCTCATTCACAATCAAGTAAAATATTACGTGGATGATTTGGTCACCAAAAGTAGACGGAAAATATACCATTTGTGCGATTTGAGGATTGGTTCGAACGATTATGACAATACAATCACAAGATGAATCCCTTAAAGTGCGTTTTTGGCGTTACCTCCGGGAAATTTCTAGGATTTGTTGTCGGGCATCGGGGAATTGAGATCGACCCGGATAAGATTGAAGCTATCTTGGAAATGTCTCCTCTCAAAATCTTGAAGTGACTACGTTACTTCCAAGCGAAGTTGACATATCTGAGACGTTTTATTTCTAATCTCTCAGGTAAGTGTCAGCACTTCTTGGTATTAATTAAAAAGGACGTCAAATTCGTTTGGGAAGAGAAATGTCATCAGGCTTTCAAGTACGTTAAGCAATATTTAATGACACCTGTTTTGGCAGACCCTATTCTAGAGAAACCGTTGATACTTTATACTGTGGCCATAGACGACTCTTTCGGAGACCTGTTAGCTCAGGTCAGTGACGAGAGTAAGGAAAATGCACTGTACTACTTAAGTCGGCGTCTAATACCGACGGAAGTAAAATATCCGCTTATTGAGAAACATTATCTAGCTTTGATTTTCGACTCCCAAAAGCTTAGACACTACATGTTTTCTCATAGGATAACCTTAATTTTGAAAGTTAATCTATTGCAATATTTGATGAACCGACCAACTCTCTGGAGTTTAGCGAGGTGATCAATGATTTTATTACAATTTCATGTAACTTTTGTTCCTCTCTGCGCTATCAATGGACATATTTTAGTTGATTTTCTCGTTGCACACCCACTTCCAGCTGGGTCCCCTCTTAATAATGAGTTACCATATGAGCAAATATTGAAAATGAAATTCTCCAGTGCACAATGCTGGGAGATGTACTTCAATGGAGCTTCGTCAGCCAGAAAAGACAAAGGATTGGGAACAATTATATCAGGAAAGACAGGGATTTGTTTGATCTTTATCACACAAGATAAGGGTATACTGAGATTCTCATACCACCTGACGGAGTCATGCACAAACAATGAAGCTGAGTATGAAGCCTTGATCACCGGATTAGAATTGACAATCTCAATGGATATAACATATCGCCATTTACGGTGGCTCTCAACTCGTCATCCAACAAGTCGTTGGACAATACAAAATTATGAAACCAAGACTATCAGAATATCACCGCTACGGAATGAAGTTGTTGGAGCAGATTCCCAATGTGACTTTCTACTGGATTCCTCAGGGAGATAATGCCCATGCCGACGCTCTAGCAAAATTTGTAAGGAATTGACATGTCCCCTGGAGGACTCTATAAAAATCACAGTACAAGGAAGACAGGTTTTGTCTTGGATCGACCTCGAAACTCTACACACAAGCTCGAAAAAGAAGAAAAACGACAATTGCGGTTGTTGATATCAACGAAGATTGACGTAGACCATTTACAGAATATTTGCAAACTCAAAAGTTGTCAGAAAACAAGTTTGAAGCGCACCACATTACAAAAAGGGCTATGTTATACGCTATAATAGGTGATGTCCTCTACAAAAGATCGTTCGACCAGATGTGGCTACGATGTCTAAGCAAAGTGTGGCACAAAATATTGTTAAAGAAGTATATATCGGATTGTGTGGTGCTCACCAATCGGGGCCAAAAATGAAAATGAAGATTAAGAGACTCGGATATTATTGACCAGCAATGATGTCCGATTGCATGGATACAGCCATGAAGTGTCATCAATGCCAAGTGCATGGGGTAGTGTTACACCAACCTTCGAATGCGCTACACCCAACCGTTGTTTCGTGGTCATTCCAGTGTTGGGGCACGAACATAATAGGTATGATAGACCCTCCATCCTCTAAGGGACACAAATTTATCCTCACAACTATGGATTATTTCTCTAAATGGGCAGAGGCAGTGTCGTTATAAGATGTTACATTGCAGCACGTCCTTCAATTTTTCAAGAGTCAGGTTGTCTACTGTTTCAGTGTACCGCGCAGAGTAATCTCTGACAATGGGACAGCGTTTAAAAGCACCAAAATCAACAACTTCGTCAAACGACATGGGATAGATTGGAGATATTCAACAATCTACTATCACAGGGCAAATGGTTTAGCCGAAGCCTTCAACAAAATATTGGTACATATTTTGAAGAAAACACTAAATGAAAATAAAAGAGATTAGCACAACAAATTGTTAGAAGCATTGTGGGTCTACCGGATAATATTCAGAACTCCCACTCAGTGCACACCCTATGCTTTTGTATACAGGTCTGAAGTCATGTTACCGCTAGAAGTTCAGACGCTGTCTCTCAGAGCACTGTCGCTAATCAGCTCACAACGGAAGAATGTGCGAAGCTCAGACTTGAAGAATTAAAAAGTCTCGAAGGAAAGAGACTAGAAGCACAGTAACATTTAGAACTTTATCATGCGAGGATGATACAAACTTTATGACAAGTTGGTCCGCCTAAGGACGTTCAAAGTTGTTGACCTTGTTCTCGTTCTCAAAAGACCTATTCTTGCACGCCGCAAGATAGGTGAGAAATTTGAACCAACTTGGGAGGGACCATTTGTTGTGGAGAAAGCTTATTCAGGAGGAGCCTACCAGCTGGTGGATTTCTGGGGCGAAAGACCCATGTTGTCGATCAACGGACGATACTTCAAAATATATTATGTAGTTTGACATCACTTGAATTTAAATTTTAAAATCTTGATTATGCTGGGGTTATTTATTTGGCTAAATATCTATGACTCGGTCCAAAATTTTGTAATAAAATGAAAACTTTTGAAATGACATACTTTGATTTTCTTCTTTCTACTTTTAAGTTCAACATTTTACTAAATGAAACAAAATATAAATAAATGATATCCTCACTGATATAAACTGAAATTTACTCTAATAAACACCTTGTTTTGTTCTTGTTCCGCTAAATTTCAGCTCACTGACATTTTTCATGTCGTATGCAGAAAAATGTCAGACCAGAGACTGATCTTTGCTTTCAAAGATGGTTGGAACCTCACACTCAACAAGGAGATGACACCGCAAGGCAGCACTATAGATTTTGACATGGAATTTAATCAAGTCGACATGGATTATGACGGTCCTTTAATGGATGTTGTCAGCCGACAGGAAAAGGAGGGGCTGCCCTCACTACTAAGGTTCAGTGCCAGAAATAATTCCTCATTGAAGGGGAAAGGTGTGATGATACAATAAAACCAGATGGAGGGGACCAGCCACCTGCCCTCCATGATAGCTAGGCTAGCTGGAGGTCTAGTCGCCGCTAATGACGAAAGAATACCGAATGCACCACTGTGAAAGACTATGCGTAGAAACGCTAACTGACGCAAGCACAGGGCTTTCCTACGAGAGGAGAGAAGACACCAACAAGAGATGGAAAACCTACTTACTCCTATTCCTGAGGGGTATATTTATGATCTCGGCATGAAAGAGACTTCCTCTAGCCTGCTTACAACGGATGACGAGCCCAGATTTGTTCCAAAGCCAGAAATACTACCAGCTTCAGATGTTCTGTGTGTGAGTTGCCCGACCTACAATGCTGAGATACCTGCATGTGCATCATCTACAAGGGCCTTCGTAGAGTGCCCAGACTGCAATGTCCTAAACTTGCAGCACTACATTACCTTAGAAGAGTATGCATCCAACGATGACAGATCTCAGACGAGTGATCACCAGATGGAGGAAGCATATGTCCCGCTGGGTACAGAGCCATGGGGTACCAAGCCATATGTCTCGATGGATGTCAAGTCGTACATTCCACTGGAAACATAATCAACACCGATTTGGGTTCCCGCCAATGTTGAAATGAAGGAATACCCCCGACAGCGGCCAATTCTCAGCACGACGGAATATTACAAAATAAGCAAAATAAGCAAGGGGAATTTTGAATTCTACGAAGAGGTGCAAGGAGAATTCATCAACATACTGGAAGGATTGGAGTTATACACCAGGGTCTTCTCAGAAAGTGATGAGAGAAATATTCTCGACTGCATTTTTGATATGTTGGCTAACCTATTTCGAGCCGAAAAAGTGGATGTGAGGAAAAGGAAGGATCACTATACAGTGTGGCTGCTGCTACAACTTCACCAACGATAGACAAGGAAATCCTCCTGGGATTCTCAGACATGACCAGGTGGATCTACTACCTCCAATGATAAAGTGGATGATTAAAAGAATGGTTTGATGGAGTATACTTCCTGCTGATTGTATCCCTAATAACTGCATTATCAACATTTTTGACGAAGGAGACTGCATACTTCTACACATCGATCACCATGACTTTGTGAGATCTTTTTGTACGGTCTCATTCATGAGCAAAAGTAGCATCCTATTTAGAAAAGAAATTGATGTCGTCGGCCCTGGTGAGTTCAGAGGATTTGTGGAGATTCCCTTACCAGTTGGCTTAGTACTTGTTCTCAAAGGTAACGATGCAGACGTTGCCAAGTACTGCATTCCAGGGGTGCAACACCGTAGGGTGTCTGTGAAGATGATAGTAGTGCAACTGTTGTATGACATTTGAATGATCTTAATACAATCACAACTCAATTATCATCTGTGAAAATTGAATTTGATGATGATATATGTGTGTTGTATTATTGGTATCATTGTCAAATAGCTGGAAAATCATGAGGATGACCGCTAGCAATTCTGCAGGTAAATCTAAGTTGAAATATGATGATATTAATGATTTGATTTTGACTGAGGAGGTGCGCATGAAATATTCTGGCGAGACCTCGGGTTCGAGTTCATCTCTAAATGTTAATTCCATAGGGAGACCACAATACAGAAACTCAAACAGAGGATATCAAAATCAAAGGATAGAGACAATAACAAGTCAAAGCATGGTCAGAAAACTATCTGTTAGAATTATGGAAAAGCTGGACACATGAAGAAGAATTGCAAAAATCTTAAGAAAACAGAGAACGTCAGTGCTAATGTTGTAACTGATAAAGTGTATGATGCACTATTGCTGGAAGTTTAAAGTTTTGTTTATGACTGGATATTGTATTCAAGGGTTTCCTTCTAAACATCTTCCCACCGGGAGTTAATGCGGACTTATGTTGCATGTGACTTTGATAATGTATATATGGCTAATGGAGAACATTTAAATGTGGTAATGATGAGAGGCATTAACTTGCACTCTTTAATAAGAGCAAATGAACTTTACAAAAGTTCAGACACATTCTTGAGTTGAAGAAAAACCTCATTTCTATTGAGCAGCTCGATGAGAGCGGTCATTCAAAAGTGTTCTTAGATAGCTCCTGAAAGGTTACAAAAGGGGCACTAAACTGGCTCGGGGTAAGAAAATTGACACACTACATATGACTACTGGTTCAATTAACAGTGTTGATACTACCGCTATAAAGAACACATCAAATTTGTGGCATTGCAAGCTTGGTCACATGAGTCAGAGGGGTTTGAAAGAACTTTAGTCTAGAGGCAAGTTACGAGAATTGAAGTTGATTTAAACATTTGTGAGAGTTGCATCATGGGGAAGCATAAGAAAGTCAGTTTCTTGAAAAGTGGCAGAGCACCAAAGTTAGAAAAACTATAACTTGTACACATAGATGTGTGGGAATTTTTTCTAGTGGCATCTCTTAGAGACTCTCGTTACTATTTCACATTCATTGATAACCACAACAGAAAAGTATGAGTATTTCTTGAAGCATAAATCTGATGTATTTAATGTTTTCAGAACTTGGAAGGTTGTGGTTGACACAGAGACTGAACTTAAAATTGAAATGTTTACGGTCTGATAATGGTGATGAGTACATTGATAGTGTGTTCAAAGAGTATTGTGTAGCTCAGGATATCAGAATGAAGAAGACCATTCCTAGGACACTATAACAAAATGTAGTTGCAGAGCGCATGAACAGAATCATTAATGAGCGGACTAGAAACATGAGATTGCACGCTGAACTACCATAAATTTTCTGTGCATAACCATTAAACATTGTAGTTTACATGATCAATAGAGGGTCATATGTTCCATTAGACTGTAAATTGCCTAATGAGGTCTGGAGTGAGAAAGGTCAAATTTTCTCACCTTAAGATTTTTTGTTGTCTTTCTTATGTTCTTATTAATCCTGCAGCTTATAGTAAGCTTGAGGCTAAGTCAACGAAAAGCTATTTTATTGGTTATGAAGACGAGAAATTTTGTTATCGTTTCTAGGGTGATCATAAGAAGCAAAAATATGATTTTCAATGAAAAGATCATGTACAAGGACAAGTCCAGTACAATTTCTGAAGTGACCCCTCATGAATTCGAGATGGTAAGATTTAATGATCTACCAGAGTTCACAGTGCAAGGCAGTGATGGAAGTGATGAGGAAAGTGAGTCTAGGGAAACCATTCCTATTGTTTCGCAGTCAGCTTTAGAGTTGTCCACCCTTACAGCTACATTTCGCAGGTCCGTCAGGAATAAACGTTCTCAGCGTTACTCACCAAGCTTGAACTCTACATCATGTTGACAGATGATGAAGAACTACAGAGCTATGAAGAAACCTTGCAATATAAAAATTTAAGCAAGTGGGAGCTAGCTATAAAGGAAGAGATAGATTCTTTGTTAAAAAATTAGACATGGGAGCTAACAAAACTTCCACCAGGGAAGAAGACATTGCACGACAAGTGGGTGTACCAGGTGAAATTGAGCATGATGGAAGTAAAAAGTAAAAGGCTAGACTTGTTGTAAAAGACTTTTAACGGAGGCAGGATATTGATTATTCTGAAATCTTTTCTAATGTGGTGAAGCTCATAACCATCAAAATGGTATTATCCATGGTAGCTACTGAAAATCTATTCTTTAAGTAATTGAATGTGAAGACAACCTTTTTTCATAGAGACCTTGAAAAAAAAACATCAATATGCACCAGTTTGAGGGGGTTGTGTAATGGGGAAAGAAAGATTCAGTTTGCTGACTAAAGAAAAACTTGTAGAACTAAAGCAAGCTCCTAGACTGCGGTACAAAAAATTTGATAATTTCATACAAAACGCATGGTACGCCAGATGTCAGGCAGATCACTATTGCTATGTCAGACATTTTTACAATTCTTACATTGTTTTATTGTTGTATGTGGATCATTGTTGCTATGTCAGACATTTTAACAATACTTACATTATTTTACTATTGTATGTGAATGACATGCTAATTATAGAAGCTAATATTTTTTAGATCAATTTTTTAAAGAAGAGGATGTCAAAGCACTTAGCAATGAAAAATTTGGCAGCTGCAAAGAAAATTCTTAGCATGAGAATTATCAGAGATAGAGTCAGAAGCACGTTGAGGCTTTAACAGGCTGAGTATGTGAAAAAGATACTTGACAGGTTCAACATGGAGAAGGCCAAACCAGTTGGCACATCTCTAGGCAGTCACTTCAGACTCAGCAATAATCAGTCACTTAAGTCAGAGAAGGAAGAAAGCCACATGAGTACGATTCATTACGCTTCAGCTATTGGTTCACTTATGCATGTTATGGTTTGTACAAGATAGGATATTGCCCATGCAGTGGGAGTTGTGAGCAGATATATGAGTAATCCATGGAAAGGACGTTGAGAAGCTGTGAAGTTGATCTTGAGGTACCTAAAGGGCTCTTCAGAAACCTGCTTGTGTTTCTCAAGAAAGCGTTTAGAGGTACATGACTATGTTGATGTTGATTTAACTGAAGACATGGATAGCAGAAGTACTACAGTGTACGTTTATACTCTTGGTGGCACTATAGTGTCTTGGGGCACTAATCTGTAGAAGACAGTTTTTTTGTCGAATATATTGCAGTGTTAGTGGTTGCAAGGGAAATGATATGACTACAAAGTTTCTTAGAAGAATTTGGTGAGGATGTTCAAAAGAGCACTCTCTACAATGACAGTCAGAGCATCGTATTTTTTGTCAGGAATCCATCATTTTAATCCATGACCAAACACATTCAGATTAGATATCACTTCATACGGTCATTGTTAAATGACGGACAATTGATATTTGAATAAATTTGTGAAAGCAAGAATCCTGCTGATATGTTGACTATGGGTGTTACCCTTAAGAAACTGAGGTTGAACTAAACTTTAGTTGGTCTTCTAGCATGAAAACATGGGCGCTGAGTTGCTGAGGTGAATGATATCACGTTTAAGGAAAGAGAACAATGCAGCTAGTATCATAGTCTCCAAGTGAGAGAATTGTTGTGTTATGTGAAGCCCAGTCCACTACATCCTAAATTAGGCGGATTTTGCACCTAAGAAAATTATTTGGATATATTTAATTTCCAAATATTTGTTTCATTATTATCTCCCTCGCTCGCTGCTCTCCCGCCAAACAGATTTTTCGCTACTTCCTTCACTGGCACTCGCTTTTCAATAATTCAGCGCCTTTTTCTTTTGTCGTTGCCCGCTCTCCCGCTTTTGCTTCTCGCGAATAAACTAACTTTTCTAATTTAGCCGAATAGGAAGAATTAAAAGGAATCACAAGTACGAGAAGTCTTTACTCTACGACAGGTGAAAAAAATTGTAGATTGGCATTTCTCGTTTTTCCCTCTCTCATGCGGGTGTCTTCAGCTGGCCTTACACGAGGAAGAAGCAGCAAGGTTTCCTTTGGCTGCAGATTTTTTTCTTTAACTAAAGCTCTCGGTTAGAGAGAGAGAGAATAGGTGAGGAGAGAGAAATTATTCTTGTAAACGTTGAGGTGATCGACGGTGTAATCCTCAAAACAATAAAATCCTTTGCAACTCCATGAACGTAGACAGTTTTTCGAACCACGTAAATTTGTGTCTGTTCTTTTCTGTTTTGCAAATTTCTCATTTTAATTTTTCGTTTTATTGTCATTCCTTTTCACAACATTGAATTGCATAATTGACCGGTCGTCGAATTACCTAACTATCGAACTACCCAACTGTCGAGTTGACAAATTGCCCAGCCGTCAAACTGTCTTAATTACCCAACCTACGAACTACCCTGTTGCAGAATTGCTCAGCTGTCTAAATTTCACAACTGTCGAATTGTTGAATTGCCCAGATGTTGAATTGTCCAACTGTGGAATTGTTGAATTATCCAACTAGCAAAATGACAAACTGCCTAATTGTCAAAGTGGTTGAACTGCCTAGCTAGAGAACTGGTTGAACTTCATAGTTGGAGAACGGATCAAGCTGGCTACAGACGAACTACAAAACCGTTCAACTGTCAAATTGTAGAACTATCAAGTTTTAAGTATTTTGTGGGACACGACAAAATTGCAGGATATGTCATTAAGTTGTCAGACATGACATAAAACTGTTGGAAATGATATAAAGCTCTTGGATATGATTTAACACTATGTACTTTTAGAAATTTTTTATATCGTGATGAAAGCACATCCCATGACTTATAAATAAGGGTCAAATGTAAAAATGATAAAAATTGGGAGGTAAGTTTCTTTTTTCCCACGGGATGCTCCTCCTCTCTGTTTTTTCTATCCATTCTGCTCAATGCTAGCAAGATTTCGGCACAATCCGCGGACATTACGGAACCTTACATCATATTCAGATTCAACATCCTTAAGATGCGGTGAGCAAGAATGTATGTCTTAAATGTGAAGTCATGCATAGACATATCCAAGGGGACAACAAAGATCACACTAGAGTAATCTCTACCATAAGAAATAAAATATTATATTCTTAAATCTTTTGTTTTTATATCTTTTAAACTCTATTATCTCTAATTTGTTCTATATAATTTTTCAACAGAGCTTTTGTCTTTTAAAATAAAAAAATTTGCCCTAAAAAACAAGTTTCATTAAAGGAAAAGAAAAAAACGTTCAAACTTTTAGACACTGGTCGACCCAATAGTCGAATGCTAGGAACTACTTTAAATAAACTCTTTTCAGAATATAATTAAGTTGAATAGAGGACTAGTCAATTAACCTAAGAAATGAAGACCACGAGATCAGTCGTAAGATAGTCTGAGTTTAACGAAATTGTCTTAATTTCTTTATAACTTGGTTATATTATAATAAAAAAATGCATATAGTTGCATGAAAAAATATGACAATATTTATTTCTTATCAATAATACTATGGAAACTATCCTTAAATGTGGATTTGAATTTTAGCTTGGATTGAGATCGAATCAAAATAAACAAGTTGAGCTATTTGTCAAAACTGGCTTGAGACTAGCTCGAAATGTTTTATTTATAAAATTTATATATAATACTAAATAAAATTGAATATAATGAGTTATGAGCAGATTCTGAGCTGAAACTGATCCATATTACTCAATTTGAGCCCTCTTATTTCAATTTCAAGCCGGCTCGAGCTGATTTTGAGTCATAATAGATCAAAATACCTCAAATTTGAGTCAGCTCATTTCAATTTGAGATGAATCAAGCTAGATTCAGTCTCGAGATGAGCTCGCCTGAAATCAAACATAACGAGTTACGAGCTGATTTCAATCCACACTCAATTCATTTGAGCAAATTTCATATCAACGAATATACTGACCTGGCTTGAAATCGATTGATTAACAACCCTAGGCATAATGCCCTAAGAATTAAATTTTGTAAGTATAGCCAAAGTGCCCCGAGAATGATTCTTTGTAGGAGCACCCATATAGATGAATAGTTAGTACAGGTTGGATAAAATACAATACTCTTTTTCTATCAAAATAGTTTAAATTCCTATGAATGAATTCATTTTTCAGATGATACACTTGTCTTATAGAGATAAGCAATGTGTAGCTTCATCTTTTTCATTGTCTTATTGAAAAGGTTCAAGCTGCAAATCTACAAATTCAACCAATCAACAGTTGCTCCTACAATATATGACGACAGACATAATCCTTGACAGATGTTAGAGATCTTCGAAGGTTCAAAATCAAAATCACACATTTCTTGATAATCAATGAGGAACTATTCTAAAATTTTGTTACTTCCACCTCCTTAAAATGAATCAGGGAAGACAATGATAAAATCTCACAAGCAATTCGTAGGAGGAATGCGACAGCCATTCCAGTGGAGGAACTCTAGCCAATCGAATCCTCTAATAAGGATATTTCTGACCTACTTTTGTTGGCATCAATTTTTTATGCATTTCACATCTGATGTTTGGGATTGTATCTTGTTGATATCTGCGTTCTCGTGACGCAAATTGTCGACAGAAATTACTTTGTGCGCGAATCGGGTTCAAATTGGATTGATTGCTGACAAATTTGTCCAATCA
>NEWO01000038.1:1411717-1427947 GCA_003013225.1 Phalaenopsis aphrodite | reverse complement strand
CACATAAATTGAGGAAATTAAATTTAAAATACTTTTGGAAAGTAATTAAATTTGGGATGAAAATGGAATAATCAAAACTATAATGTATATTTCCATTTCATACATATGTTCATTTTTTATATCCTATTCGGACGGCTACACCGCCTCTTACTCATCATCTGCCATCATTAATTGCCATCTAGAATTAAAAAAAAAATCAAAATAAAAAATAATTTAAAAAAAAACTATTTACATTTATTTCGATCTTATCTGTAACGGTAGGAGTTATTTACGTGCTCCTCGGGGGCTGTTTTAGAGATCAATTTGTGTTGCTTATTTTTTATTTTTGAAAACAAAAAAAATAGGAATGAAATAGAAAAATATTATTTATTTAACGTTTTTTTTTCATTATTTTTTCATTTTAGAAATAGTACATCTATTTTTAAAATATTCGAAATAGAAAAAATATATCTTTACTGTTTTTAAATCACCTTAAAGAAACTGTCTAAACACATTATAAATAAGTAGTGAGAAAATGCATGTTGACCGCAGCCCGCCAAGGTCCCCACATGCCTCGAGGTCGCCGCCTGTCGCCGCCCATAAAGGTCGTCACCTGCGTTGCCTACAGTCAATGTCGTCCGTCCTCGCTTGCCCATCGCTTGCCTCTCGTTGCTCATCGCCTGACACTGCCCGCCGTCAGTTACGCGTCGCCGCCCACCCACCTGTTGTCGTTGTCGCTGCCCTCCGTCCGCCGCAGCCCGTCATTGGAAACGCCAACCACCACATGCCATTTTCGCCGGCCCCCGTCGCCGCCTCCCGCCTCTTTTCTCCCACTCGCCTCTCGGTGCCACAGGCACAAGTAATGATTTGTGTTGAGTTAAGCAAGGAAGACGTGCATGCAATGGGTGGCGGAACTTAATAATGGAGTGCCATGGATCCAACCGTGTTATAAAAAATATACTTTTCCTTAAAAAAATAAAAAAAATGCTCAATCAAATATATTTTATATTTTTTATTTTTAAAACATATTAATCATAACATCACTAAACACATTTTCTAAAAATAGAAAACAAATAATAAAATAAAAACAAAAATGTAAAATAAAAAACAAAAAACGATTTCAAAGTTAATTTTAAGGGCCACTTGGTACATGCCACATGGGACTTATTTATTTTCACATCTAGCACCTAAACTTTAATAAAATAAATATGTAATTAATAATTAATCTAAAAAATATTATTGATATAATAATATATTATTATTTAATCTATTTAAATATATTCTAGTTAATTATTTTTTTTGTTAAATAATATATGATATACGATAGAAGCTATCGAGCTTAATATCAAACATTTAACTAATTATTTGTTAAACAACAAGCGAGCTTGTTCAAACACAAATGAACAAGTTTGACTATGTTCATATTTAGTTCATTTAAATCTAAGCTTTTAAAAATTATTCAAGTTTGTTTATTTATTGATTTGAACTAATATGATCGAGTTTTAATCAAGCTAAGTCTGAGTTGTTCATCGAGGGCACGAGTGCATCAGTTTATTTAGAGCCCTTTTTACAACTTCACAACAAAACCACTTCAAACTTCAATATTTAAGTAGCTTCTCAATTTTGCTAGTTTCCAACAACCTCGTGTTGGACTAAATTATAGGCCAGAGATATTTACATATATACTACCTAATATATATTTATGTACATATTTATCTCTCAATACTTTATAGCAAGGCACTTGATGGTATTTATTTGGAGGTGTTTTTGGGACATTCACATAGCTATTAACCAAATTCTATGTATTTACATATATAACTATATTATATAATTATATCATCCAAATAATTTTTAAAAATAATAAAATTTAGTATTTTTTATGCAAACAAAAATTAATATGAAAAATGTAATTAAATACTAGTATTTTATTATTTCGAGCTAAAATGAGTTGAACACATACGAATAAATTTATATTCACGTTTGAATCATTTTTAAATCGGGTTCAAACAAATTATTCAAGTTTGGCTCACTTGCATAACAAATGAATCAAACATGATCTATTTAATGAGCTAATCACGAGTTTTTTTTTTACAACCTTAATTTTATGCACTTACGAACGATATGAGACCTTAAGTCTTAAAAGAATTCACATCTTGAAAGGCTTTTGAGGGACTGCTTCCCTCTGATTTACCAGAGATTGGAATTTATATTTTGTAAGGTTTCCTCAAAATACTCCCATCCATCTCCCTCTCCCTTTTATTTTTCCTAAAATACAAGATTTTTTATCAGGTTGTGTGTATTCAACATGAGATCTTACGTCTTAAAAGGATTCAAAATATAGGATTTTTTTCTGCAAGAGAAATTAATAGAGGTACAAGCCACTATTCAATAGGATATTTCCTCTGAAAATTTATTCATGGCAGAAAATATCCAACATGATAATCCGTAACGATGTAACACCGCAAAGTTGAGCCCGTTACCGGGCAAAGTGCTAAAACAAATCAAATAGACCATTGCATCCAAAAGAACAAAATCACAAGCAAAAGCCTAAGGTGGAGTATCAGGGGGAAGCAAGCTGGGCACGTGACTGCTCTGTGTATTAATTTCCCTTCACATTTCAAAGCTCCCTTATTTGTCAAGTCATTTTTTATAGTGCACCCTAATGGAGTGTTTAGCTGCAATTATTTTTTCTTTCAATTGCTGACCCCACTTAAAAGGATAAAAACTTTGTTATTTTTATTGTTTTCAGTCGTCACTAAATTCCATTAAATTCTTCTAATGTGTTTGACAAATTCTAGAAGCGGCTATATGGATGCCTCTTTTAAGTCTCTTAAATTCATTAATTTCCAGGTTTAATGTTATGTTATCCAAAAAATTTAAATTTAGGGGCGTAGGATTTAGATCCCTGTCTTTCATATTTGGCAGGATTTTTGCTAAATACGCGTATAAAATACACCATAAATCCCGCCTTAAACCCACCAACCAAACACCCCTTAAATATAGTACTTTCAGTATGCCCTTTCAAAAAAGTTGTTTTGCTCGACTTAACCCTGATTTTTTTTCATATTTGGCCAAACATCACATCCCCATTTTTGCCAACCAAGCTGTAGATAAATCACTACTGTTCATGATATCTTCGAAAAGAGCCGCGGATGACATTGGCAGGACTTCTCCCATAAATAAAGCCTACCCAAATGACGCCTAAATCACGTGCTCTTGATATAGACTAATAATTATATCAAACAAAAAACCCACCACCCCGAAGTAATCATGCGACGTCGCAAATGACCAGACATAGACCGACAGCAAGCGACGAAATAAACTGAAATTCGTACGCGCAGCATCGAGCATAATAGATAAAATATATAATTCTTTCACGTAGTAATTTTAATCCACACTATAACAGCTCGAAACTAAACAATCAAAAAGCGCCGAAGATCAAAAACATCAGGAAATAAATCGAGAAATAAAAACAAACTCACGAATTCATCTCCTCATCGATTCTATTTCAATCAACGCGTCAATCGATAACTTATTCCCTCCTTCTCCAATCAGTCGTACGAATTAAAAACACCACACACCAAAGGACAATCAATAGAAAGAACCGCGGTACAGATTAATAAAGCAATAACTAACAACAAATAGGATCAGCGTGGTACCAGGAGTCAGTGGAGTACTCATAGAGCTTCCCCTTCGCGGAGAAAATGACGAGCGCCACCTCGGCGTCGCAGAGGACGGATATCTCGTGGGCCTTCTTGAGCAACCCCGATCGCCTCTTCGAGAACGTCACCTGCCTATTTATCTTGTTCTCGATCCTCTTCAGCTGAACTCTTCCCCTCCTCATCTCTCTCCGTGCTCCTTAGAACCCTAAGAGCCGAGCTGCAATGGAGAAATGTGGCTGTGAAGATGGCCACGGCGGGGGGGCATATATATAGACATATATGTGCACAGGGCACAGGGCATATAAAGCTGAGATCGGAGCAGATGAGCTGTTTTGCAAAACCAGTATGGTTTTCTGCCTTGTGCTGTTGATTTTTCATTGGCTCGCTGTAAGGCCCACCTTGTGTCTAATCGTTATTGGCTCTGCGATTTGTACGTACAGAGCACGAGAAGCGGCAGAACATATTATCATGCCCCACGATCGCATGGTAAATTATTCCCCTTACTTATTCATTATTTTACGGATTTTGCCACTGACGCCGCGCGCTATATGTTACTGCCTGTACATTATTCCATCAAATTCAAAAAACCGAACAAAATTGGAATTCCAATTTTTTATTTTTAAAATTTTGTAAATTTTATTTAAAATTTTTATTATATTTTTAATTTCATGTAAAATAATTTTAAAAAAATATATAAAAAATATTATACATAATACTTAATTGAAATAAATTAAAAATTCATAAAATTAATTCGATATTATGAAAATAAAATATGTGATTTGTAATGTTTGTTATTATAAATTTAAATGAAAAAAATTAAATTTTAAATTTTTCATAATTTAATTGTTTAAATCAAATTAAATTTCAATTGGGTCTGTTTGTTTTTTATCTAAATTTAGATAATTAGGCTTTCTGAATTATGAATGTCGATTATAATTAATTTGAAAAATTTTAAAATCTGACCTGTGGGTATAATTGCAAATTTAGAAAAAGCTGACTTTTTCGAAGGACCGGCTTCAACCGATGTGAGGATGGGCACGTAAATCGACTCGATATATTTCCTAATTTGGCGTAGAGATAAGAAGGTTTCCGGAAATGCTAACCGGGATGAATAAATTAATGGGGATATATTTGTCATTTTGCTGATAAATTGACCCGCTTGGGGCCAGGAATCTGATGGGCTTCTTGATATATGCGGTGGTTTTGCATATTGACCCCTGAATATTTTTGTTCTGTAAATGAAGATTAAATGATAGAGTGCAGATGTAATATTGATGTTTTAGATTTGGAAGAATTAGATAAATATAACTGAATTCCTGTATACTATTGAATATAATGTCTATAACCTTCAAATTTTACATATGTTTTATCTTATCTATGTATTTGTAAACATGTATATTTCACTTTTTAATATTTATAATTTTGATGTGATTGATCTATGGTATAAATGTAAAAATACATAATTTGGGTGTTAAATAGGTAAGTTCATAAGAATTGAGTGGTATTGTTGGACTTGAGATGGTACTCTGAATCACGTCAATGAATTGAGCATATGACAGGAAAGAGAGAGAGAGACACGTTAGTGAGCAGTCAACATAAAAGATTTGTTCATAAAATGATTCCTCAATTTATAGAGGAAGGGATATAATATGAGAAATTGCAATTCTACCCCTACTTTAATGGGTACATGTATAGATTCTTAGCTTGCATGTCATATGGTTCATTGTCCTGGAGATAATGGACCTTGGTTCCACAGGGTTCACTCGTTTGACTGTTGGGAATTTGGGTCACTGGTAGGCCTTCAATTGGTCTTTAACTCGACATAAATTTACTCGTTCGATTTAATTTAGTCGGTCGGTTGCCCCGGGCTTGCACTCGATTGTGGATCTTTGTATGAGGAACTCTTATCGATGAAATAAAACTAGACTATCAGACATAGGGTAAATTACCATGTTACGATGGGTAGCTTATTACTCAATAAGAGCTATCTTTCGGGATGTTCTGTTCAGTGTCTTATGATGAGCTTTTGAGCCTGTATGTGGAGTCTCATAAATGTTTGTTGAGATAGCTAAAGATGTTATATCTTTCTCTTGAATATGGTCATGAAGGGAGGCAAATCGATGCCCCTGATCGGCTCAACGAGTTTTGATTCAAATGACTCTCGCTCGGCCGGCCTTCTCCTCCAGCTAAAAGGAGTTACTACTTACCAAACAAGTATTCTGGTGTTTCGCTGGTGGACGCTAAGTCTTCTAGCGTCCTGCAGGTGGACGTTTAGTATTTTGGCGTTGAACCCTTGATTTTCACTGAGGGACCTTTGGTCTTCCACACACAACCTCTTGGTCTTCTTCTAATGGGGGCCCAATGTACTGTGTTCATTTGTATCTATTGTTCGTTGAATTTCTTTGAGATTCATGCTGATACTTCTTTTGTGTACAAGTATGTATGTAAAACGTTCCTTTAAATTTTACTATTTATCAATTAAATCAACTTAATTCTCATAGTCCAACGGATAATAAATTGGTTCGTCTTACCTTAATCTAAGTTTAATAAGATTAGTTTCATAAAGTTACATTTTGTTTAGGATTAATAAAATTTAAAATTTTAATTGATTAATTAATTCATCATCATATTCATCCTAAAATAAATATAACAGTTAATAACTCTCTAAAAAACTATATTGATCCACATGGATTTGAACACACATTTGGAACGAAAGTTTCAAAAATCAAATTTGAACATTCCCACTTTTCAATTTTTTATCATATCTCAAGAAAACAAACCAAACGACATTAAAATGATTTGATGCAAGTACGAGTGAGCTCAAATAATGCACTTAAAACATAAACAGAAGTTTTGGAAGATTCTTTGGGGGATCAAATGATCGCAAAAAATGGAAAATAATAATCAAATAAAATGTCTTGATGAGACGAATTCAAAAAGTATAATATTGCTTAATTTCAATGTCATTGAGGCATCAAATACTCGTAAAACTACATACATGTTGAGAAAATTAAGACGAAGAAAAATAAGAGTCGAAACAAATCCAGAAGAACACGCAGAGATTTAATGACGGCAAAGATGTCTACATCATCGGGAGTAGAGCGACGACTTCTTTTTCAATATTCAGAAAAGAATACAAAATACAAGAGTCAGAATCTCAGAAGCTCCAGGGCTCAGAGACTCTCCTAGGGTTACAAATAGGACATATAAATAACCCGATAGTACAATATGTAATTACTAAAATTATCTCTATACCAAACCGCAGGATGTTGCTTCTGCACCCCCAACCCACATAATGAAACTCTTCTGATTGGATAAATCATTCCGCTCCACTCCGTTTGTGGGCTACACTCCGCTCTAGCATCTGCCCCATTTATGATATATGACTCATACCTAACAAATCTCCATATTGACGAATATTCAACCCTTACGAGAAATATATCATGGAGCTTCTTATGCATCAATGTGGATTAAGTATTTTCCTTAATTAAGTTCCCCTAAATAAACAGAATCTTTTCTTAATAGGATTGAAATATTCTCTTAATTAAGTTTCCCAAAAAAAACAATATAATCTTTACGAAAAAATATCGAAATATTACCTTAATTAGTTTCCATAATTAAGTATTCTCTTAATTAAGTTTCCCAAAAAAATGACTTTCCTTTAATTAAACTTTCCCATAAATCATTTTTCTTAAACTTCCAAGAAAAACTCCGTCTCCGTTTTCTGGAAAAGTTTTTTTTTTTTTTCTAGAAAAGCTATAATTTTCTTCTCAAAAAGCTTTGTTTTTGTTTTACTTCCATAAAAACTTCGCCTTCGCTTTCCTTCCAAAAAGAAATATTTCATTTGTCGAGTGCGACAACAAATTCACATTCCTTGCCTTTTCTGAGTCATGGAATATCTCTGGAATATGTCCGCGCTAAATTTCCTTTTCCACGTCCGCCCTTCCAATTATGCTCCTTCGCCGCTCCCTCCGGCAAAGGAAATAAGATTAGAGGAATATTTCATCGCCTTCAGTAAAGGAAAATGCCCTCCAGCAACATAGGAAGTTGGAAGCTCTTCCTTTTTTGGTTTGCCTCCTTTCTTTTTTGGTCGCCTCCAGCAAAGAAATTTTGAAAGTTTATTCCCACAGCCGTGGAATGAAATCAGAAATCAAAGATTTCTTTCTGATTTTCTCCTCCCTTCCAGGGTGCAACCGAACTTTCCTTTTTCTGGCGTCCTCAACTTCGCCTGCCGCAGAAAGAAGCCTCGTCGAACTCCTCTTCCTCGAACTGCCACTGTCGCTACCTGTTTTGCGTCGATCGCGAACTTCGAACTGTGTGTTGTGTGAATTTCAGCAAACCCTTTACAACTCTCAATTATGAACTATTCTGCCGAATTGCCTCTCGAACCGCTTATACTGCAAACTCCTGCGTCTGATGCCCTCCTCCTTCAGTTGTAGGCGGAAGAAGCCCTGCAGAATGTCGTGATTCACGAAAACAAAGCCCTCGCCGAACTTCGCGGAAGCCGAATTGTCGAATCCTCTGCGCTGAAATTCTCATCCGGCAGAACTCCTATGCGGCGAATCCGAACTGCCGCAAACCTTTCTGAAATCCTTCCCTAATCGCCAATCTCCTCTGTCAAAATCTTCTTTATTCCCGCGCCACCGAAATTTTTATTTCATGCCCTCGAACCAGACTCTGATACCATTTGTTGAGAAAATTAGGGTCAAGAAAAATAAGAATCGACACAAATCTAGAATAGCACGCAGAGATTTAACGAGGTTCGACAAAGATGCCTACATCGTCGGGAGCAGAGCGACGACTTCCTTTTCAATATTCAGAAAATAGTATATAATACAAGATTTAGAATCTACGGGGCTCAGAGATTCTCCTAGGGTTACAAACAACACATATATAACTCCATAGTACAATATGTAATTACTTAAATTACACTGTACCAAACCGCGTGGTGATGCCCCCGCACCCCCAACCCACATAATAAAATCCCCCGATTAGACAGATCATTCTGCTCCACTCTGTTCGTGGGCTCCGCTCCGCTCCAACATCTATCTCATTTATGGTATATGAGTCATACATAACAATACAGTATTTACAGAGGTCGTCACTCCTAACTTCATGAAGAGGGGGCTGAGCATGAGAAGATTGAAGGAGCTCTATGCTCTTGATGACTTCTAACCTCCACTACCGTCGAGCCATCATAATTGAGCCATCACCACGTTGGACCATTAACACTTACGTCTATAGGTTGATAGATTTATACAAAAGAGCTTTCTTTGTTTACAAATACACATGCATGTCAGCCTTATTACGCTATGCAAGTTGGCTGGCTTGACCTACATTTAATCAACATCCTTGAAAGTTGTATTCATATTTTCGATTTACGTATAGTTTTGTGATTGCATATTCAACACTTAATTCTCATACCAAATTCTCGGTGCGCCTTTGCGAGGTAAACCCAAACGTGGTCGAAGCATTGAATGATCATGAAGCAACACCTCAAACTTCACGTTGGTGAACAATCTATCTCTACAATGTGGTGTTATATGGATCATCCAACGAGATTATAAGTTGAAAAGTTTGTGTTCATGAACGATGTTGAGAAAGACATCTAAATATGTGTGATAGTAGAGTAGTGTTGCATCTCCTAAGCCTAATAAGCTCGTGAGGATGTGGGATCAATGCCACTATTCACCAACATTTGGTAGAGAGTCGTCCTTACTCTCATGGGTTACTGGTAGCTTAGCCTGACAGCGCAACTGACTTGTGAAATTTCTAAGTTGTAAAATATATGAGTGAATGATAAAAAAATACATCTCTTTTAAATGAAGCTGATAATTTGCTTTGAAATTGATATTTTGAAAAGTCTAAAGTTTTTATATGCATGACAGATGCAAAAAAAATCTTTTGAGTGTCCATTTTGGCAAGTTCACTTGTCAGTCATATAGACCGGGCTGGGAGTTACCCTCCTGTGATTATCTTGTCGGCAGCCTTTTACCCTAGGTTAGGTAATATATGAATGATGCTGATGGTTGCTTACAGATGTCCCTCGAGAAATCCTTAGGGCTTCGATTCTGATTTCCTAACTTAAACTCTTATACCTTGCCCCGTATTCCATGTATGTGTCACTTGGCCATCTTACATGCATATATGCTCATGACTTTTGCACTTGTATAATCTTTTGTAATGTTTATATGCTTAACCTGTAATTTTAACTCTTTAGCGGCTGCTTTAGAGGCAGCAAGTACGTACCACCATTTACTTTTTATTTCATTTTCCATCTTTCTGCACTTTACTATAAACACATGTCTGTTTACAAGTGCAGTGTTGCTATTTTGTTATTTATGATACCTGTAAAAGACCCATAAGGAAGAGAACAGTAGGACACTTGTTTAGAAGAAACCTTACAGTAAGACTCGACAACTTAACAATAAAAATTAAAGCACGTTTTCTTAAAACTCAAAACTACCAAAGTAAGAAGCTCGGAGCAAGCCTTCTAGGGGCAACTTCAAACGACGATCAAGACTGAAACAAAAAGCGAAGGACGATCATCAACTAAAATTTATGTAATCTTAAATAACATAAACCCATAGGACTTCTAGGTTGTTCGTCTAACACAATTTAAATCCTCATGCTATTTTTTAGAAATTCGTACACTTATATATTGTGTGATATAAGTCTCAACTCTTTTTATAATTCTGAGGTTGCTCATTCAGTACGATATAAATCCTTCTATTTACTTGGGCAGTTTGCATGATCATATGTCGTGCAGATATAAGTCATAAACATTAATAAATTGCATGCTTCAAACAATATAATTCCCTCTTTCAAGGACATAAAACCAAATAGTGGGATAATTTGGGAAGTCGTTACAAGTTTGTGATCCCATACCTCTCACTCATTTGGTCTCCAAAATAACAGTTACCACTTGAGCATTTCCCGCTTGATTTTCTTACGACCAAACGTGAATACTTAACTTTGAATTCTTGAAGACAAACCTCCTGATATTAATCGAGAGTTTCTTAGTGACTCCAATCACTTGAGATGTAATTAACTATAGAAGCTTGCCCTTATAAAGAATTAGGAACCCAGATAATATAAACCCTATCTAAGCTTCATATTAGGCAGGGGATTTGTCGGTCACAAAATTCACAAACTAAATAGATGTCATGAATTTCTTAGTTTATATAGTTGAGCATACTAATAAGTGATACACTTATCTTTTGAGGTGGTATATCACTTGCAGTATTGTGCTCAACGATCCAAATTATTAGATATATGGGATCCATATAGTCTCACTTAATTCAAAAAAAAAAAAAACTATCTTTCAAAATCACACACACACACACACATTAAACTAAATATATTTTCAAAATAAAAAAAAGGAGATCGACAATGACTAGCGACTTCTCGGCAATTGAGGCTTATAAAATAACTGGGTCGACTCATAGGGTCTACACTGCTTCCAAGGACTAACCTAGTCATAAGGGTAAATGGTGAATCGTCGTATCCCAAGCGAGTGACGACCTATCCACAATCAAGGCCTAAGAGAAGATATCGACGAAGCTTCAAAGAGAGCGACATATCTTAAAGTGGGTAATAAAGGGGAGGAGGAGTAATCCTAATCGAGTAGAAATTGACAAGTTAGGATATTACAGATAATTCAACCCAAGCTATTAAGACTCTATGTCTACCCTGTCATGAAGGCAATCGACCCAACACAACCATAGATCCCTTATCATCAATTCATGAATCACTTCGTCCAAGGGGACTTTGACAACCTTAAGGTCAAAAGAATAAAACTCTAATTCCAATGACTTGTAAAGGTAGAGTTCATCGAGTTTGAACTTATTATCGCCAATTAAAATATGATAGTGCCGCATAAAGGAATAGAAACGAGAGGTCTAACTACAAATCTGAGAGCACTATCAACAAAGGACTTACTCCCCATCCAGGTCAGGAAAGCCTCCAACACCCTAACCATGCTAGAGAACCGCATAAGTATAAAACTATGTTGGGTCAGTCAGGTTGAAGAAGCATGAGGGCTTCTCCCTCGGGACATGCAACGTAATGCAATTGTCTAGTTCTAAGCGTGGAGACACTATTAATATGAATTATAATATATCTATGTAATGTAAATCATTTTAAAACCAACCCAAATACCATAAAGAAAAGTAAAATTTTGGTTTTAAAATCTTAAAATATTTTAATCATAAAATTTTGATTAATCTTAATCTTTCATTAGGATTTTTATAGAAAAAATTATAATGTTAGGGTTCATAAAAAACCTGTCATATTCACACGATTTATAGATAAGCCACCAACAAATAACGATGAAAACAAGTCAGGCACGTTGTAAAAAGTAAAAACAGGCCAAAACATAAAATAATACACACAGACGGGGGCGTCACTAGGTAGACAATACATCCCATAAACATAAAAAGCCAATCAGACACCGCAAGTAGACACGCCTGGTCATAATTTTATACATGAATGAGATTGATAATTAAAGTACGAGATACGAGCAAACCACTTTTGATCCTTATTGAGTAGCTATGCTTGTCTTGTGCCTCAGAACCCATATTAGTATCAATTTTTGTTGTCGCGAGTGTATGATATATGCTCAAACACTATGAAATATTGCTGATGCATGCGTCGATTCCCATAATGCAATACATTCATTTAAAACCCTCTGATGCATATTGAAGTACACACGACCGAAGACGGACCTGCGAGACTTTGACTTTCGTTTAGGACAAGCCAATTGAGATTTTGTCACTTGAAAAACTTCGACTAGACTAATAAATTTCATTCGAACATTCTCGCGCAAATTAGGCTCAAATTAGCTTGACTGTCGACAAACTTGTCTCGTTGACCTTAAATGGTGAAACGGACAACGCTAACGCATTCGAAACATCAATTTTGATTAGGGACGACACCCATATTGCTTGGGTTTAGTGCACAAACAAAAAAAAAACACAAAAATGTAGAAGTTTTTATTTAAAATTAGGAAAAAAATATATAAAATATGTATTAAAGAGGGATAAATCCCTTCTGCCAAAAACAAAGGAGGCCCGATTCATTTCTCACGCGCATAGCCGCCTCCAATCTTCGCGAACCCTAGCCGCTCCTCGTAGGACCGCATCTCCGGATATTCTTCTTACGTCGCACCTCCATCTCGCGCCGCCGAGCTCTTGGCAGGCGCTCGCCCGACCAACCCCCACACCACCTTTCCTTTAGGGCTGTCAAAATGGCTCGTTGTTCGCGAACAACTCGTGTTCGACTCGTTCTCTAAGTTAATAGCCGAACACAAACAGCACAAACAAAAATTTGTTCGTTTGTGTTCGACTTGTTTTGACTCGAAATACTACTTATCAATTATATATATATCTTTGATGAACAATACTTTTTAAAAATTTAGTTAACTACAAAACTACAAAGATTTATAATCAATTAAAAGTATTAATGAAAAAATAGAATAAAAATTATTAAATTAAATTTAAATGATTTTTTAAATCTTGTTCCAATCCTTAACATATGATAGCTACATGATTAGGGTCGTCAAAATAACACTTTGTTCGTGGATTGCCCGTGTTCGGCTGCTAAAATAAACCGAACACAAACACATTTTTTTAGCGTAATTGCTATCAGCTTGTTTAAAACCCTACTTCCATTCTTGTAGCAGTGAGCCCTCCACATCTTCTCCCCCTTTGTTCCGAGAGCCTCAGATNCCACATCTTCTCCCCCTTTGTTCCGAGAGCCTCAGATAAAAAAAGGGGGAAAAGGGGCTCCTGTGGCCGAAATCTTCTCGCCAGCGGATCTCTCGCCTCTCTTCCACTCTCCCACGCAGGTTTGGCTTCCCTCATGTGATGCCCTAGCCTGGAGGGATTCGTGAAAGATCACTTGGTCCACTCCTCGCCGGATTTCCCTAGCTGCCCGCGACGACCTCCTCTTGCCGGCTACTCTAATGCAAAAAGCATGCCCCTTTCTTCGTTCAGCCCGAGTACCTAGCCGACGACATCGCGACTTATAACCCGAGCAACCCTCCTTGCGAAGGTACTTGTCGCACATACTCTTACATATTCAAATCGTTTATAAAAAAAATCTACTTGCACACCTCACTCGCTCTTTCATTTGTCCATGCATGACTTGCCAGATACTTAGGCGCGGGGTCCGGACATACTCACACACACACACACACATACACACACACACACAGCAATCAGACCTGAAAGTCCAGGCTTGATTCACTAGCAAAAAAAGAAGTAGCTCGACTTAGAGGAGAGGGACAAAGTACTCTAGCGAAGTGGGAGGTTAGGCCACTTGAATGAAAGGAGAGGAGAACTTTTGTTATGATCGACCGAAAGGAGAGAAACTTAACTCAGATTCGAGGGACTCCGCCGGATGGGGCCGAAACATCTTCTGTTTCTCCCCACCATCATCAGTGTGTTCCGCGTCGTTCCGTAATGTGATTGAATATTCCAGATGATCGACCAAATTACGTGATTAAGAAAGCGGTTCTTATATATATATATATATATATATATATATATATATATATATATATATATATATATATATATATATATATATATATATATATATATATATATATATATATATATATATATATATATATATATGTATATAATCTGCAATGTTTTTAAACAGAAATAAAAAAATAAAGGACATTATTTATGTTTATAAACTTATTTATTTGTGCATGTTCAATGGACTCACATGCCAGAGCCCAGAATCCATGACTCCATTGGTGGGGAGATAGCCTGCTTACCACCGCCATGATTAGAGTAGGAGTTTCAGTCATATTATTTCTTGCTCTAGGGTTATCTAGGTTTGGATTAGTTTCCATTTTGCTCAAAATCGGCATATATTCTTAAATCATTTTAAAAGGTACAAACAGTTACATGGCCAAATAATTTTTATGGATTTAACATGATTTTACATCATTATACGAGCCAATTTTCAGCATTTAGAATGCATAGAATTTAATTAGTTTAATTAAGATTGTTATAAGCAAACTAAATGTATAAGATATTCAAGTTTTGTAAGTTCTTAAATCTTGAAATGAGTATCTAAATAGTTTATATCTACTTAATTGGATTTAATGTTTTTCATGTGAAGTAGTTTTTAGTATTTAACCTTCAAATGATTTATTAAATGCAGGCTTGTAAGATTTACGGATTCCTATTTGAGTTAAATTCTACTTGAAGCCAAAGAACCCCTTAATTGAATCTTAGCTCTCTAACTTAATAACACAAAAATATAAACTTGGCCTCTTTTTGCTGCTTGGAAAACAGTTTTTGAAACTGTTTTGTATCTGATATTGTAGATGGGCGAGTCTCTAGCTTCTCCAACCAGCTCCAATTTTGCCTTTTTGTCATTTTGTTATGTCATATGACACTTATAAAGGGATTAATGCCATTTTGCACCAGAAATTTTTAGTTTCTTGTCTAATAGTAGTGTTGACTTCAAATCACATCATGTTTTTATATTGCATCAAGAAAACATCATCATTTTTAACATGCAAATTTGAAGATTTATTTACTTATCTCATGAAGAAAAAACCATTTGCCAGTGTCAGCTGGTTTTAGGTTTGTAATTTTGTTGTATTAAGGTATATAATTCATATTTATGTACTATAAACTTTATCATTATTATCAACTTGTCATATCCCAACTATTGGGAATCAACCTTTTAAATACTTATTTATTTGTTCATCTCAAGTGCTCCCTGTCGTATTTAACCTTTTAGCTGCAAATATTTTTGCACCAATTTTATGTTTGCTATTTTGGGTTTATTATGTCTCTAAACTCACTTTATCAGTGCTTTTTTAACTCTCATAGCACTTGTCTAAATCATAATTTTATTCTTTGCTTCACCATTCTCCCGTTGTAGATGGGTTTAAATGTGTTACTTGATCTTCACAACTTGATCATATCCTATTAAATTTAGTGTGACGGTGCTTTGCACAGTTGGTCTTCAACTACATATTGTGATAGCAAAATTCAGGGTATATAGTTGTTATATATTGGGCAAAGAATACATGGCCTCATATTGCATTTGTCTGAAATCTATTATAATTCAAATTATCCTCTTAAAAAATGTATAGATGTTGATTTAAAAAAAATAGCTATCAAGCTACACAAGGTTTTTGTGCTTAAAATTTTATTTTTTAATTTTATATTTTGTTTGTAGAAAATTTGTTGGGATAGGGTTACTGATGATGATGATGGTTATGTTAGCTTGCAGTCTTATTTTTCTTCCTGAAGCTATGTAGTACTTATATTTTTTCTGAGTTTTTTTTTTTTTTTTTGGATTTGAAGATGTCAATAATGCTGAAGAAGCTTCAAAAAAAATATGCAAGGGTTAAAGATGAGATGTTGCGATGGGATGAACTTCAATCTCAATTGCTCTCACAATTTGGGAATGCCTCCTCCATTATTACTAGATTGCCGGTAGGTTTCCACTTTTAGCATAGTTTTGTATTTTTAACCTTTTTGTATCACCAATTATATATTTATTTCATTTATGGGTTTCAATCTCTTTTATCTTCTGTTTATTTATGCCTTCT
>NEWO01000038.1:1380740-1410390 GCA_003013225.1 Phalaenopsis aphrodite | reverse complement strand
TTACTTGCTAGGATTCTACCACTGAATATAACGGGTAAAATGGCATATTTCCTCCAAATAAAAATAAAGAATTTTCTTTGCAGTGCTGAGCACTTCATTGTGAAACTTAATCAGTTCAATGAAGCGCATTTAGTTTTCAATTTTAAAAATTGCTTAATTATTATTTGAAGTATTATTCATTGTCATGATTATTTTATCATATTGATAGTAGGTTCAAACATAAAATTATAAAAAAAAAATTTGTTGCACCGAGCATTATGTTTCACTTGAATCGAACTGATAACAAATGCATATTTATAATGACACTTTTGTTTCCATTTGAACGCCATCCTGACCATACAATTGTATTTTAAAGTTTGAGACATTCTTTTCAGGTTTATTTTATTCCATTACGTAATTTCTTTTTTAGTGTCTTTTTATTGGAATTGTTTTTAATTACAATTTGTTGTGGTTTTACTGTATAAATTTATTTCTTCACATAATGTTTTTTTTCTTAAAGTAGTAGTAGCTCTAGTGACAGAGTTGTAACTACGGGTGATCAAATCATTAAAAGATGTGATCCCTTTTGATATCTTAGGTCTATTGTTCAAAGTGATGGTGATATAGATGTTTTTAGCAGAATTCAAGTTGGTTGGCTGAAGTGGAAGAATGCATCGGGCCTATTGTGTGATAGAAAAGTACCACTTAGACTGAAAGAAAAATTTTATTAGCTGACGGTGAGACTTGCAATGCTCTATGGCGCAACATGTTGGCCTTTAAAAGAGAAGCATAGAACAAAGTTAAGTGCTCCCGAGATGAGAATGCTTAGGTGGATGAGTGGCTTGGCTCTTAGAGACAAAATGCGAAATGAATATAACCTTGATAGAGTTGGCGTAGCTCTAGTGGCGCATAAAATAGATAGAGTCATTTTAGATGGTTTGGTTACATTAAACGTCGACCATCTGATAATCCGGTTAGGAGATTAGGAATTTTAGATTCAACTTATGTTAAGAAACGTAGAGGTAGACCTAGAAAGACTTGGGCATTTTTTATAAAAAATGATCTTCTATTATTAGAATTAAATGAAAATATGAAATTCAATAGGACGCAATGGAGAAAAAGGATTCATGTAGCCGATTCCATTTAGTGGGATAAAGATAAAAACTTGTTGTTGTTGTTGTATAGTATTTTTTTCTTAAAGTGGTGGAGGAACTCATAGATGTTATTATGCATTTTTTTAATTGATAGGTGCTTAAAGAGGATAAGAACTATGATGCCCTACTAGTTTTGCCTGGTATTAAAGAGGCGCTTCTTGGTAAACAGACAGAAGCATTGGAAATGATATACATATCCATGACAGATGCATTGTGAGTTTTTTTTTTCATTATATTATTAACTTTTTGTTTTGTACTATTACTCATAGAAATAAAGAAAAATAACGTGATAATTTTTCTGCAGGCTTTGAAGTGCATAGCTATTTTGTTAAATATTTGCACCTAGTCAGTATTCATGTGTTTTTCCTGCCAACTTTGGTAGTAAAACCATTCTGGCAGCCACTCACCAAATTCTTTCAATAAATTTATGAAATCCTATATATCATGTGCTCAACTTTTCTATCTTTTCAAAATGATTACAATCTTTCATATGACTAATTTGGATCAATGCAAACTCACCAACATAAAATTCCATTGGCCTGTGCTTTGTATCATGATAATTTTAATGAATATCTTATAAAACAGTCAATATTTCTCGAATTAGTTATATCTTATTAGTTCTATAATCTACCAAATTAACAATGAGTAGTTGTCTTTGTCCTATTTCTATCCAACATAACGGTGTCTTGCATTTTTTTATATAAAGAGTTTTATATGTTTCCACATCAATACTCACTCAAAAACTTCTATTATTAAAAAAAATTATCATTGGTGCATGGGAATCTTGCTTTACCAAATTCATAGACCCATAATTTGATTGCATATTTCAATGTTCGAATAATTCTTTTTGTTCGCCATCAATCTTAGGTTCAAATACCATGTTAAAAGCCAAGTTAGTACCCAAAGCTTTCTATGTCTATTTGTATTGTTCAGACGTAAATTTGTCTTATTTACATCAAATTTTGGACTTTGACACTATGCACAAGCATTCAATTTCATTTACATTTAACTTTGCTAACTTTTCAATAGAGTTAGCTTGTTTAAGATGGATAAATGTGTGAATTTAGTCAATGACTACCTAAATAAAATCATGAGCCTAGCTTGATTTTGGTAACCTAAATACAAATTAATAACGATTTCGTCCTACTTCCATTCAAGTATTTCAAAGGTTTCAATAGTTCACTTGGTATTTGATGTTCCAATTTAAGCATTTGTATACTAGGACATTTAGCATCGGATTCTACTGCTCTTCTTTATGTTTCTGGCCACCGAAACAATCTTATGTTTATTATAGAATTTCTTGTTAATTCTTCGATATATAATAAATATCAAGAATAATGTGCTTATTATTGTATTTATTTTCTTAAATTATCACCTAAAACACAAACTTTATCATTGTATTCTAACAACACATCAATCTCATAATCCTCGATATAACTTGATTTATTACTTTGAAATTTTTGGATATTAACATCCTGTGATTATGCATAGCATATTTTATCTTTCAAAATAGATTGAACTGTCATCCAATTTTTTAGGATGAAAATTCAGTTGTCGATTTGACTATTGATAATTCTAATTAATTCATCTTTTCAATTAATTGCTTATGTTGAGTAAATAATCATTTTGTGGTCAATCTATGTAAGATATCAATAATAATGCTTGCATTTATGGATGATTCCGAGCATCCAAATTGTAATATTGAACAAAGTCCAGCTATCGTTTTCTCAACTTTATCTTTTTTTGAGTGAATATGTAATTCAATTTTTTGTCATTAGTGAAGACTTCTCATCTAACTTTTTATAGATATTGTCTTCATATTTTTGTTGTAAATAAAATTGCCACAAACTCCGTATCAGGAGTAGGATAATTTATTTCATGATTCTTTGATTGCATTGAAGCATGTGTAAACATTGTACTACACTCATTAAGGCAGAATTTAATGTTCTTAATGACACATTATTGTTTTTTTGAAACCCTTCTATACATGAGAGAATGATCAACACTGGTGCAATTATTAAACAAGTCTTCAATCTTTGAAATGCTTCTTCATAATTATCATTCCATTCAAATTTAACTTCTTTTTGAGTTAATCTTGGTAATAATATAGCAATATAAGAAAATATCTGAATACGTCTTTTGGGTTATCCTGCAATGTCTGAAAAATTGTTTACTTTCATAATACTGATTTACCTTGGCCAAACTGGTATAGGTTGAATTATATTTTGATTAACAATTTGGCCTTTGTCATGATCACGTGTCCCATTAAGGCAGCACTATTTTTCTTTTCATATTTAAGAAATTTTACATAAAGCTCATTCTCTTATACTATATCCAAAACTACATGTATATGATTGGTGTGCCTGGCTTCATCTCTTAAATAGAAAAGAATTTTGTCGATAATACAATACAAAATATATTCATAAATGATTTTTTTTTATTAAATCTACAAAAACCAATGTGGGATTTGCCAATCCAAAAAATATTACCACAAGTTTATGGTGGCCGTATATTGTTTTAAATATTATCTTGGCTATGTCATTCTCTTCGGCGTGTTACTGTTGATACCCATATTGTAAATCAAATTTTGAGTAGATTGAAGCTCCATCTAGTTGATCAAATAATTCGTCAATCATTAGCAATGAACATTGATTTTTCTTTTAAGTTTTTTTTTTTTAATTCACTATAATTGATACACAATCTTAATTTTTCATCTTTCTACTTGGCAAAATGTGCTAGAGCTCATCATGCCAATGTACTAAATCTAATAAAACCTTTTTTACAACCATCTTTGCTGTCGACTCCTTAACTCCTTAATTGTCATTTGATGTGGTGCTCTAACCACAGGCTTTGAGCTTGCTAATAAATCAATTATGAAATCTATATCTCTAGCTAGGGTGACCCAGAAAAAATTCTCTAAAAGGATTTCTGGGTATTATATCTTTTAATTTTTCACCACTTTTGTTAAATCATGATGATCATTATTCAGTAAGTTAAAATGTTTCAAATATGATATTATCATTTTTTATAACGCTCGATTTCCAATAATTCTGAATTTTCTTTCAGAAAAACTGAACTCAAATCAGTTTGTAATTGTACATGATTATGAAATGGTTAGATATTCAGTCTATTAGTTAGCTTTTAAGTTTGAATAACGACAAAATAGGTTTGTCTAAACTTTTCTTATAAATGGCTAAATTTAATAGACATTTATTGCTAAATTTTTACATGTTCCATTCAACATTATAAAAAGTAAGATAGTAAGCTTGAATGAAGTGCTCAAAACAATGGATTTAACAAATTTCTCAGGAATTAATGGATGCATTAATCCAATATGTAATAAACTTTAAGTAAATTCATTTTGAATAAAATTAATAATTGTGAAGACATTAATATATTTGTTGGCTTCTTACTAAGCTAGTGCATGTATCCACGATTAAACCTTTTATTGTGATTGATTTTGTATTGGTGCTAAGATAGTTGATACTATCATCATTTTACCCGAGTTTTTTTTTTGTGCAGTTGTTTTGTAGGATGTCAATTCTTTTGAAGTTTTTTGAGGTGTAAGGCACTACCTTATTATGTGTCTGTCGGTCGTTATTTTTTGAAATATGAAAAGGGATGATTTTTGTAAAATATGAAAATAGTTTTGATGTAAATATGATTTTTGAAAGTAACATTTTAATTTAAAAAAAGATGAGTCCAAACGAGTCTAACATATTAAATAGTTTGGACGGTTGAGCGCGATACCACAAGAAAAAAAGATGAAACCAAACGAATCAATGTGACAATTGTATACGCGGCTCCACCGCCACCTATATACTCACTCACCCAAGCCTGAACTCAAATGTGACATTTATGTTATCTAAACCTTAATGTCAAACTTTCAAAAAAAACTCTTTCGTGAATGACAATTTTATGAGCTTTCAAATCCTTCATGAATCAGATTCATATCTACTTTATGATTTCCTGAAATGAAGTTGTAAGAGCCTTTCATATTTCACAAATAAAATAAATGAAAATAATACAGGGACGACAAGCTTCTAAATTTCCAAATATCATGCCAATTTAAAAACCATTCAGTTCAAACCTTAATCAAAAGTTTCTTATGTCAAATAAGCATGAAATCATCCAGATGAAACCATATAAATGCTCACGGCTAGGGGCAACAAAGAGGGACAACCACCAGCTCAACTTATCACATAGAGAAATCATAAGATAAGGCTCACGACTAAGGCAACGAGGACCACCACCAACTTTTCTCATAGAGAAATCATGAGGTAAGGCTCAAGGGTAGGGGCAACAAAAGAAGACCACCACATATTTAAGCCCACGGGTATAGGCCAGAAAAAGCATAACCAAGCCCTAATACAATCTCACGATTTGGGACAGGAAAGAGGACAGAAGTTCACGGGTAGGGGCAAGAAAAAGCACAACTAAGCCCCAATGTAAGCTCACGGGTAGTCAATCATCAAATACAAGGAGTTAAAACCAATCCCTAAGCTAATAGATCATAACATGTATTCGAATAGGGGTGGCCAATGAGAAGGCCACCACAGATGTAGCTATTGTGCTCTTTTGATATACATAAGAGTGAATGGACAAGCTTTTATAAATTATCCGAACTGAAACCGTTTTCATCAAGCAAGACATGATTGAAATCATAAATGTTTTTTTTTTTGGATGACAAACTTGGTTTTCAACAACAATCCTAGGAGGAATGTTATCCGGAGAATCTCCAAACAAACCGAGCCTAACAAATGTGGCAAACATAATGACATTTTAGGCAAACTGAGCCCAGCAAGAAGGGCAAACAACATAACTGCTCAGGCAAACTGAGCTCAGCAAGAAGGATGAAACAAAGAGTCGCGAAAGGTAAACCGAGCCCAACAGGAAAGGGCAACAGAAAAAACCATGACAGACAAACTGGGCCCAGCAGGAGGGGAAACAGAAATAGCCATAACAGGTACACCTGAGCCCAATCAAAGGGGTAAAACAAATGATCATAACAGGTAAACCCGAGCCCAACAGAGGGGCAAAACAAATAAAGTTCCAACAAAAAAAAACGAGTCCAACAAATGGAACAAAATAAAAAAAATGATTTCAGCTCAACTAAATCCAGCAAAAGAGAGCCAACAACAGAAACTTTTGAGCCAAAATGAGTCCAATACATGGGGAAGAAAGAAAGCAGCACTTCCAACTAAAATTCAACTAAAACCGAGCCACCAAATGGGGAAACCAGAGCAAAATTTTCAGCTAACGTTTAATCCCAAAAGAAGCCAAAACCGAGTCAACCAAATGGGTCAAAATAGGGCAGAATTTTCAGCATTTATTTTAACAGGAGCAACAACAACAAAAAATTTCAGCATTACATTTCTAGCATATATTCCGGATAAGCAACTATCATCACATGACAACAACTGAAATTTTCCAAAATTCTATATATCATGCATTTTGAGCAGAAAAAAAAGAAAGTATCCATATTATGCTCCATTTTTACTGTTTCTAGAAACTATCAATGATTAGATCTCAAAACAAGCCTAAACTTTACTTCCACATGCTTTAGAAGGGAAAATAAGTACTTTCAAGTGCAAATCAGAATGATGCAGATTAGAAGGGAGAAGAAAAATACCTCTTAATGAAGACTTAAAACAAACCTCTATAATAAATTTAAGAAAATGCTTCCTATAGAAATTTTTCTCCCAAAACCCTCGAGAAAACAACGACCAACGAACACCCCAGCACACAAGGACCTAGCCGAGAAGGAACTTCGGCAGAGCCTTATTCTCCTAAAAGCCTCGAACAACAACTAGCGAAAACCTCAACCTTCCTTTCTCTCAGAAAATTTTCAACAACCCAGAAAAGTACCATAAGAAGCCTTTTATAGGCAGAAATGAGAGGGGGACAACCATATTTACCACAACATTGTGGTCGAATCAAACGACGGGGAAGGAATCGTCACAATAAAGAAGGAGAAGGTAAAGCCTTGAGAATGAGAAGGGTCGGCCAATCCAGCTCTTGCGATTGGAGAGCCGAAAGGTCGAGCGGTCACGTGATGAAGGAGAAGATTCGAGAGAAGGGAGGCAGCCGCGTGGATCGTCCAAGGGAGCTAGGGCACGCAAAGAAAGCGAGCCAAACACATGATCGAGCCGTAAGGGGTCAAATGAAGGTTAAGTGTGAGGGAAAGGGGGTAAATAGGGTTTATGATTAAAATTAATATTATAAGTAATAATATAAATATAAAAAATATTTAATATTTCAAAAATAAAAATTTGATTTGTACATTTTATTCGTGCATCACAATATAACAAAATGGATGTCATTTTTAGGTAATTCCGACGTTCCGGACGCGTTTGTGCAATCTGATTTGTCATCACAGGTCATTTTTGACAAATTCATCGATTTGCGTGCAATTTGCTCGTGTGCGGAATTATGACAATATGAGTGTCTTTTCTTGTTAAGTTTGATGTCCTGGACACGTTGACGCAGTCCATTTCGTCATCGGAGGTCGTTCGGAGAAGTTCGCATTTTCGCCCATTCTTTAAGCTCAATTTTAGTCCGATCTTGTGTAACTTAGTGAATTTTGTGCATTTTGTGTGTGTGTGTGATGATAAAGTCCGGAAGAGGTTTTCCTAGGGCTTGAGGTCCTATTGAAAACTTTTCCTTGAGTCTCCACATGATAGTCCTTAACCACTTGACCATACGACGATGGTTTTGAGATCATCAATGCGAGACATCACTAAGGGGATGGATTCCAATACTAGTTTTCTAAGATAGTTAATAGGAACCCATAGAACTAGATTCTAGGATCCTAAGGAAAAGAGTAATGACCTCAGAATGAGGTCAACAGTGTCACAACTAGTAATACCAATAATAAGTGTTAGAACCTGACAAACTTTCACCCTTATTAGATCTTTCATATTTTTCGTAACTCTTAATACCAGTATAACTTCTATTGTTATTGAATCTTGCCTTCTTTCAAGTAGAATTTATAGACAGTGATACATGTGCACTTTTAAACTTATAGTATCAATCTCCCTATGTTTGGTTTTATCATGTTGCATCGGGTTGTTGACAATTTTGATTGTTGAGTTGTCGCAACACAACTTCATTTGAGCTCCTTGGTCCACCTTAAGGTCTACCAACAAGGTTCTCAACCACATCGTCTTGGCAACTCTTAAGGCAATGGCACTATACTCTGTCTTTGTTGACCTCCCTACAACCGATTGTTTCTTGCTTTTCCAAGATACCTACTTGCTCCTTACGGATATGCAGTATCATGATGTGGACCTCCTGTCGTCAACTCAATTCACCCAGTGAGAATCACGATAGCTGTCAATGCCTACATGTCCATTCTTCTTGAAAATCAACTCATTCTCTGGTGCACTCTTTAGGTAACTCAGAATTCAATGCACCCACATCCGTATGACCCTTTATTGGTTCATGCATGTAGCAGCCCACCACACTCACTACAAATGAAATGTCGGGACGAGTTTGACTCGGATAGATTAGATGACCTACAAATCTCTGATACCTCTTGCAATCAATTGGCTTTTCTGCCTCTGCACTCAGCTGGACATTCTGATCTATTCGAGAGACTGCAGGCTTGCATCCTAGCATACATGCTTTCGTGAGGAGATTTAGTGCATACTTCCTCTGAGATAAGACTTTCCCCTTTAATCCATTGGCCACCTCAATCTCAATAAAGTATGAGATGTTCCAGGTCCTTCACCTCAAATTCTTTGACCAATCTTACTTTAACTGACAATCTTTACCTCATCATTACCCATAACTATCATGTCATCAACAAATACGTCAAACATAGCGATGTGACCATGTTGTCGAAAGAACACTGTATGATCGATATTGATCTGCTGATATACCATACCCACTATAACATTTTTAAACTTGTCAAACCATACTTGAGAAGATTGTTTCAAACCATAAAGTGACTTCCTGAGCCGACACACATTGCCCACTGTCTGACCTATACCGAATCCTGGTTGTATCTTCATATACACCTCCTCTAGTAATTAACCATGAAAAAATGCATTCTTCACATCGAGTTGGAGTAACCTCTACCCACCATTTACTGTCAAAGAAACTAGTGTTCTCACTGGGCTCATCTTCACTAATGGTGAAAAAGTTTCTTAATAGTCAATACTATACGTTTGACTGTACATTTTCGTCACCAATCGTGCTTTGTAATGCTCCATCTTTCCCTCTAGATTTTGTTTCACCGTGAAGATCTACTTGCACCTAACCATTTTTTTATGTTGACAGTGACACTATCTCTCATATTATGTTTTTATCGAGAGCCCCAAGCACTTTATGCATAGCTACTTTCTACTTGGGATCCTTCTTAGCTACCTGCCAACACTTGGGTATAAATACAAATTCAAAGATGTAATGAATGCTCAATGTAAATGTGATATGTTATACTATGAGACAGACTGAGCTATGTCATGTTCCCACCAAAAACAATCGGGAGGATGTCCCGCATTATTGCAAGAGGATTTTCTTAAAGTTATTTGGTCGGAAGTAGACGGAAGAAGAATTATATCACATGTGGATTCTGAGTTTGAGGTGGATGGAGCAGGTGTCTCGAGAGTAGGGGCAAACCAGGATAAGGACTAGTTAACACGAGTGGCACTACAAGCACAATTCTCTCATTTTGCTTCCTCGTTGTATTCCTCAGCTTCCCTGCAGCCTGAATTTCACCATCTCTGGTTCAATCTTCTCATTTTCCAACTCCTCAACTGATTCATCCAACATCAAGACCTCGCTCCCACATGCACCAATTTATCACCATTACTAACCCCCCACTTCTAAGGTGTAGTACTATTGGATTTATTTAAATGACACATCCATACTTACAAACAATCTCTTCTTTATTGGGCTCCAACAAACATACTTCTTATAGCTAGCAGAATAACCCTCGAAAACATATTTCACTGATCTGGGATTCAGTTTCCCTATTGATGGTCTGTTGTTCTTCACAAAATTTACACAACCAGTACCTTCAATGGGAGGTTCCCGCTATTATTTCCTTTAACATTTGATAATGAGACTTCCAATTTAACACTCTCGAGATTATTCTGTTGATCAATTAAGCAATTATCAAAATGTTTGCCCCCACAAGTGCTTTGAGACATTTATCGCAATCATCATGTTTCGGGTTACCTCTAGAAGGTGTCTATTCTTTTTCGCTGCTACTTTGTTTTGTTTCGGCGTGTACGAACATGGGATTTGATACTATATCCCGTATTTTCTAAACTTCTTTTTGGTATAGTTTGTCCTATTATCAAATTTCAATAGCTTTACTGTTACACATATGAAGTCTGTAATGCCTTGTGAAAATTTTTAAAGTGAACAAATACATCATTCTTATTTTTTATTAGATACAACTAAGTGACACGAGGAAAACTATCAATAAAATTCTCAAATTATCGATAAGTATTCATCGAATCCGTAGAACAAGGTCCTCAAGCATCATACTGTATCAAATCAAAAACACAAGAACTCTTCCCCGAAATGATATAAGTGCTTCTATTAAAGTTATCAAACTCACAAGCTTCAGATATAAGTTTTTGTTTATTTGTATTTTCATACAAAGACAAATACATGCAACTTAGTAAACTAAAAAAGTGCATCCCATGTGTTTATGATGTAGCAACAACATATCCTCCAGACTCCTCGCATAAACTGGAGCAAGAACATCTCATGTGTTTTTGATGTAGCAGCAACACATCGGCCACATTCCTCCCAGATTCTCCTACTCCAACAATCTCTACCTTGGATGTCAAGGCTGACTTTATCTTTTCTCTATTCAAGTACCAAAATCTACTATGTCACGTTTTAATCTAAAGTGTCTGACTCGTCCATTTCTTTTGAAAGATCACATTAGCAATATCAAATGAAACAACACATTTTAGTTGGAGAATAATAACACTAATAAATAAAAGTTTCACTGGAAATGAATGAGCATGCAAAATATTGGACAAAGTTATAGAATATATCACCTTACTATAACAACTATAAGTTGTGTTGTATCATCAACAGTTTGGATGCTCTCTGGAATTATTAGGTGAGTATATGAGGATAAATCTCTCGTAATACCTGTCACGTGTCTAGATGCATCGGAATCTACTATCCTTTTTGATGATCTTCTAGTGAAAATGGTGACAAGAGCATATGTATCACAAGTATCTTTGTCAGAGTGAGCATAAGTAACAATGTTACCATTTGATGACGGTGGGGTCGGTCATCCTTAACCCTATCACCTGTTGATTTCTTATTCCTTTCCAACATCTTCAAAAACTCATGATCCTCATCGGTAAATACCAAGCGCGTCTCCCTCATTGTCTCCTAACATCAGGTTTGCTCGGAGCCCCCTTTTCCATCTCTTTGACTACTACAACCTCCAAATTGTCCATTTTCACCTGTCTCTCTCTCCTTAGGTGGCCTAGGACCGACCTTGCTCAAATTATCTACTTGACCACAGTTATAGCACTTGTGAGTCTCCCCTCTAGACACTTGTCATACCAGAGCTCGAGGCAACCAAGGCTGATCGAATACCTGGAAGTTCATTCGGCTCAGAGTGTAGCCTCATGCAACTCTCCTCTTGTATCATCGCAACAATTGCCTCATCTATTGAAGGTATCGTCACCCGGGCTATGAAGACTAATCTTCTATGTTCATATGAGCTCGAAACTGCATAGTTTTCATCTGTGTAAAAATATCCCTCTTCTTGTACCCCAGATCATCACAACCCGACATCAGTTAGAAGTGATCAAGAATTGCCCACAATCGCTCAAGATCTATGTAGTACTCCTAAATCAATCTATCACCTTGTATCACAACCTCTATCTCATGTTGAATCTGAAACACTCTTATGTTGTTTTCAGCTCCAACATCGATCTTCTCCAGCTTCTCCCAAATATCGCTCACATTTCGAATGCCATCTAGTAATAAAGCAATCGATAGTTCTATCTAGCTTTTTAGCCAGGTGTAAAGTAAGGCATGTGTGGTCCTCCACTCAACCCCCATCAGTATTGTCACTCTTTGACTCGACTCCTGTCAGACACCCCTCTAGTCTCTTCCTTACTAGAACAACGTCAGTGCGATGTGACCAACTTAAATACGTGGCTGATTCATCAACTTTTATATCCGAGTGAGGGAGATCTATCTTCATCTGCGTCGAAACACGTGTTGAGGTAGTAGCTCCCATCGAGACACTAGCTTCTTGTATGAGCCCGACCAAGACCATAATTTTAGGATCTATTTGTCCTAGAAGCTCCAATATTTTACCTTCTGCATTATCTCCATCTCTAGACATCCTCAATCACAAGTACCCAAGTCTAGACCACACACGAATTTGATCCTTTGGTTCCGTGCGCTGCGATCACTTTGTGGCTTCCCTGTCATGTCTACGATCAATTTGTGTGATTAGCTTTAATCGCGACTATATCGTGAGGGTTCACTTCGATTCCGTCATTGTCTTCCCAGTTAACTCTAATCATTAGATTTCATTAGATCCACAAGCAATTTCCATCATTCCGCCTTGAGGATAAGGTACTTCTTTTGGAAGGGAGTATTGTTATGCCTGGGAGTGGACTGGTCCCTCCTGGACAGGTCGAGATCCACCCAATCGGCCGCCGCCATAGTAGGCCGGTCTCTCTTGCGTGAAGGAGAGGGGCCACTATTTGCATGACACGAAAAGGAAAGTAGAAAGTGGGTCCACGAGGGCCTTAATCACATACTCGAGGAGAAATTAAAGGAGTTTGGAGAGAAAGTTGAGAAGGAAAATTTGAAATAATGTGGGAGGATTCTATTAAAAAGAGGACCTAGGGTTTGTTCTTCTTTTATGCATGTTTTGTGGGCTGCTGTGTTTTTCTTCTTGTGGTGTTCCTAGAGACATCTAGGGCTGTGGGAGAACCGATCTACCTCTCGATGTATCTAGGACTTCTACCAAAAGTATTTCACCATTGTATCTTGCTCGTTTTCATTTGTGTTTTGTAAGAGCAGCCCTTATTTTAATTATTTCTATTTACCTATTGTTGTTTCGTTTGTTGCTTGCTATTTTTGTTTTTGGAGCGTATTAGTTCCTTTTATGTTTGAGGTGATACCTGAAATTATGGGTGCGTTCTGGAAATGATCAATTGAATTTTAACGTGAATGGAAGTAGCTAAAAATAATAATATCATTTGTTTCCCGGAAAATTGAAGTTTAATTGGACACTGTATTGTCTTGAATGTTTCCCATGATGCTGCATCTGTGTATATTAAGCAGCTTATTATATTCTTATACTTGCTTGAAGCTATCGCTCTGACTCTAAGAACCGCTATTTTTGGTATTCTTGCAGGAGGGAGTTTCATAGGATTGTTTTATCCTTAGAGAAAATTGCAAGAGATGCTGACCAACTACTGAAAGGATCGACTCCATACCAGATGCAACTACGTGTTGGCATGCATCCAACTCTTCAGCAATGCCTAGATGGCCTTAATACTCTTCATAAGATGCATAAATCAGAGTAATGATGAGTTTATCCCTCTATTCAAAGATTGAAACTTCCAAAATTGATGTTTTCATATTCTTTCGATTTTTTATTTTTTTCAAACTCAAAGTATTTCTCCTTATTTTTCGTTCTATTTTTTTTCATGTTCTCCAATATCAAATTGTTTCAGACCATTCCTTATGATTGATCACATGGAACCTCATTTTTTTTTCATTTTTGGTCTTACTTTCAACTGATCAATCTGAGCTATATTTTAATTGAATCGGTGAAATTGTTCTGAAACAATAACCAATGTTGTGATACTACTGGAAAAAAAAATGAAAATTAACATACCTATTTGATAGAAGTTACTGATTTCATGCATTGAATTACTTTTCAAGATACCAATGACATGCCATTAAGCAGAAGGTACTTGAAAGTTGAAACCACATTTTCCTTTGCAGTATCTTTCATTTTTTTTTTCAGGTTTTGGGTTCATATTGCATTCCATCAATTTTCTAGATATTTCTTCTAGTTTGTTGTTTGCTACAGCGTATTAAAATTGTAGAATCCTTTTGCATTATGTTACTGCATAAATAATTATTACTGTAATTGTTACTGTAATTGTTACTTTTAAAAGATTTTACACTTTGGTTTTTTATTAGGCCACTTAGCATTAATGAGCAATTTTTCTGATATTTTTCAGATACCTCCTTAAATCTTCAATTCTTTCATCATTGATGTTGAATTACTTAAAATGCAGGTCAGTCGGAAACGCTCTTCTAATTTTTCATCTATCTTTTTTTTTTTTTTTCATTACGATGTTATGGAACATGTCTAGGCTTGGCATTTAAGTATGAAGGCCATTGAAGATTGATTTACTTCATTTTGTAAATGGAAAAACATGTATATTTTGTATTAGAAAGAGAGATAATAGGAATATTTAATCTTTATTGATTTACTATGAATTCTAAGCATATATGTGCTTATATATAGGAGAAACAAGGGAGCAAGAAAATAATTCAACTGTTCTTAATGTTGAGGAAATATTGTGAAAATAAATGCATGAGATCCTTTTTATATATGATTTTGCGTGTGTGTGTACATATGTATCATACTACTCTTCCCAAAAAATTCAAAGCTCATTAATAGAGATCAATGCGAGATAACATCAGATGAGGTGAGAGGCTAACTAACGGAAACCATAGCAATATATGCTCAAATCAGTAACAATTTGGATTGAACAGAGATATTGTTGTTGTTGATGTGAGGGTAAAGACATACAAAATCTTGTGGCTGACGAAAATTTGCAATTTTTATCCGGGATCAGTGTCGGTATATGTAGATTTGCAATATCGAATGTGATATGACAACCAGAAGGTTTCCATGAAGACTGATGTTCTATGAATGCCATATGTATCTTTGAATTCCATTGGAGATCTCTTAGAGGTTTAATGTAGATTTGTGGAGATTTGTGTTGGGTTGAGATCTGCCATTGTTGGAGGAGATATGTGAATGCTAAGGGATATCGATGAAAGCTAGTAAAGATCTAGCGGAGGCTAAAGGATATCTATGAATGCTAGTGGAAGCTTTAAATGGAGGATAAATAGTTCCTTAATTAGGAGATGAAAATTAGAATATGTCATTGAATAGAGGATGAAAATTAGAATATGTCATTGAATAGAGGATGAACATTGCTCAAATAATGGATGAACAAAGAAACAAGTAAAAGTGAGGCAAAATTGATAATTAAATAAATAAGAAGAAAATGATATTAATTTTTGCAAAAAATACAAATTCGATAAATGATTAAAAAAGTTAACAATGGTAGGCTATAAGTGCCGCAAGTGTTTTTAGAGTTTCAGACGGAGTGCATGGTTAGAGATATTGAGTCGTCGATAAGGTTGAAAACAATGGGTATCGATGAAATGGTCACATCTAGAATAAGTAGATATGAGGGTGTGCCGAAAGATAAGTGTCGCAAGTGTTTTTAGAGCTTTAGACGGAGTTCATGGTTAGAGGTATTGAGTCGTCGATAAGGTTGAAAACAATGGGTATCGATGAAGTGGTCACAGCTAGAATAGGTACATATGAGGGTGTGCCCAAAGATTACTCCCTATGACTTAAGATCTATGCATCGTGTGCCAAGATTTGAGAACTGGAAGAGTTTGTATGACTTGGGAACTCTTTTGAAGAGAGAGTTGGAGCCACTATCTGGAAGAGGTGAGTGGTGGAGAATTTCCCGAGTATAAATTAAGCCAAAAGATCAGGCAAGGAGATTTAATGCTACTTTTTTTTTTTCAATGCTTATTTCATGATACTAGTTCAAGAAAAGATCCCAAGTTGGGAAAGTTAGTGTGGGTCCACTACAAGGTAACATTGTCGGCGATGTTTGACAGTGCTGTCGAATGTGAGATAGGGTGCTCCATTAGTAAGAAAGTGCTAAGTGGGAGTGGAGTTAATAGTAAGGTGTAGTAGTAGGTATCTGCGAAAAAGGCCATGCAGCAAGATCTCGTAGAATAGAAGACGGTTTGGAAGTGGAGTCCCCTTGAGGAGACCATGTCTATTGTGAATGATCAACATGCATTGTGAGTGTCGAGATTGGCTGGAACTCATGACATGAGCCACATCTAGGCCAAGGCAGATTTAATGTTCCATTTTTTTATGCTTATCTCATGATACTAGTTCAAGAGAAGATCCCAAGTTGGGAAAGTTAGTTTAGTTCTACTACAAGGTAACATTGTCGATGGTGTTTGAGGCCTTTGTGGTCGAATGTGAGATTGGGTGCTCCATTGGCAAGTAAGTGCTAGGTGGGAGTAGATTTAATAGTAAGGCGTGGTAGTAAGGATCTCTGATGAAGGCCATGCAACAAGCTCTCATAGAGTAGAAGATGGTTTGGCAGTAAAGTCCCCTTGAGGAGACCATGTCTATTGCGAATGATCAACATGCATTTTGATTGGTGAGATTGGTTGCATCTAGGCCAAGGCAGATGTAATAATGTTCATGTAGTTGCCATCGATGATTGGGATATATAAAATGCCACAAAAACTAAAGTATTCATGGACGCCAATGCAGTTCTAATTTGTGTTCAGACAACTTGTGATCAAGATACAATCCATGATTGTAAGATTAGTTCCATTTAATCTTTCATATGCATCACTAGCCTCATCACAGAGGTCCTTCGGCTTCTCTGAATTACCATCATTAGTACAAAGACTCCATTCGGGGCACGTACTTGCATATTGACCAAATTTGCTACATTTGAAGTGATTGATACTAAAGACTTCGACCCAATAGTTCTAGCTAGCCCCTTTACTTTAGGGTCTTGTGATCCATTAGGAGTTGTAGATATAAATGAAGCGTGCTTGGGATGAAATCCTGACCTAAAAGAGGTGTTGAACTTCTTGTGGTTTAGTGTCTACGTATATTGTTTAATTTGGACAAGGTGAGAAGCATCCTCAATGGAATAGATTTATGGAGTCTGCAATTTTTACCTGATATTGACTTGCGAGTCATATTAAGATTTTGAGATCATGGTTGTAGAGCCTTTGATAATGCTATAATAAACAATAAGTTCGTCCAAACGAGTCATACGGTTTTTCATCAAAATTGATCCTTGCTTAAAAGTGATTAATTCATTATTAAGTTGATTCTGATAGGTGAGGGGCAAATGTTTTTAACTTTTTACTCAAGGGTCTCGATCTCATCTCAAGAATTGATAGTAGTCATCCACTTATGGTTTTATCATTAAGTTTTTTCATAGCCAATGACTTTATTATGTGTGAATTTGATTCTGCATTTTTTTACGTGCTCATTTATTTGAAATATTAGTCCATGCAGGTTAGTGATTGAAGGTGAACTCTTGGGTCAAATCGACCGTCAAAAGAGGGTTGGTTGATCTTTAGCTCTTTAAGTAATTTCCTCATTATAATATTGGTTTTTAAGGCGGTATAATCAAATATAAATGGTGGTTCCTCATAATGGTGGCAATTGTCAAGAAATGCTACCGATACTTTTTTCGAATGATCAGCTCATCTATGAGGGTGGATGTTATGGTGCTTCATCTATCTTCATTTTAATCATGATAGTTGTCTTTTGGGAATGAATCAACACGATAATTATAAGGTTTAAAAGGTGGCGAAGGAGAGTTAGGCCTGCAAGGTAACTGTCCGTACATTGGATTGGTTCGAGATCAGGTTTATGATTTATATGTTTTTAGGCCTAGCCCCAAGGTCTTGGAAGATTTGCAAGAGTTAGATGGTTAGATCTTTTATTTGCTATCACAAACGAGCGATATCATTCTTACATAACAATTTCAAGATTTATATAGATATATACTCTGAATAACGATATTGAAAATATCAAGACAACTAGATTCAAAGAAGAATTTTTATGAGTGCTCTCTGGACTTTGATGGTCTAGATGATAGAATCAAAAAAATTGGTAAGCCATAAAGTTGTATCATATGCCGAGTTTATTAAAATTTATTTATATGTAAAAAACAAATTAGTTTATAAAAAAACATAAATACAATGAATTGTCACAAAAAATATAAAAATTCAATGCAAGCAAATATTTTTTATTTGAACGATGTGCAAATGCAATAAAATTGAAAGCACATATGTATGGCCGACTAATGATCTGTTGAAGTGATGGTTTGGAGTTTTTACTTGGTTTTTATTGGGGTGGTAAGCTGATAATAAGAAATCAGGCAGCACAAGATGGTGCAAAAAATACAACATACAACAAAAAGTTCCCAAGAAAGCTTCAACTAAGGACAACTTTTGATAATGTTTGATACTATGTTAATGAGCGTACGACATCTAACCTTGCAAATTTTAAAAAGATAATAATTAATCAATATTAGATTAGCATTGGTGGAAGGTAATGATCATGGTGTTACATTGATCCGTGAACATTCTTTTGTCATGATGATTTCATTTCTCTTATTAAGTTCTTCTCAAGGTCTCATACTTTGACAACTTAAGTAATTTTTGGTGCAAAGTACACAAAATATTCACACTCAAAGTGAAAGGTAGTTAATATTTTTTTTCAAAGATAGATATATAAATGATATAAGGGTGTACCGTGCATGCAGTGATGATAATGGAAGCCTAAGAGTCAAAAAGGTGCGGCCATCTTAGTGGATGTATTGGGAGATGTAAAATTTTATTACTTGATGGAGTTTGAAGAGATGCTTTATGATTTCTAAGAGTTATTTTGAGGTTCCATGGTTAAATGGCCTTCTGAATAAGTGAATTCAAGAAGGTTTTCAACAAACTAACTAGGGTTTAGAGACAAGGAATGTTCATGCGATTTGTGTATGTGAGAGAGAGAGAGAGAGAGGTTGGTGGATGATGAGGATCTGATGTCAAAACCTGATGTGGAGGTCAAATAGTGAGGTGGGGGTAGTGATGAGAGATAAGAAATGTTCATGCCATGCGTGTGTCAGAAAGAAGATGGTGGATGGTGAGGGTTTAAGGTCAAAAGTTGACGCGGAGGTTAAGGGTGCGTTTGGGGCAGCTTATCCTCTGCGGTGACGTTTTGAAAACGCCTCCGTCTTGTTTGTTTTGAGCGTTTGAACAGCTTATTCCGAAACGTCATTTTCTGATCCTTAATAGGCGCGGACGCGGGATCGACCACGCGTCCCGCGTCTTCAATTTCAGTTCGGGGAAGTTTTACTCCCGTGCCCTTCTCCTCCCTCACTGATCTCCCGATCCCACCTTGCCGATCTTAGTGAAGCTGAAGTGGAGATGAAGAAGAGAGGTTCGTCAGCGAAAATGCTCTCCAAGGCGAATTCCCTTCTTTCTCCTCTCCCCTCCCCGTCGCCGGAGACCAGATCCGACGTGTCTTACGGATTCAACTCCTTTGTTTTTGCTTCTTCCAGCAAGAAGAAAGGTCTGTCTCCGGCCTCCCTCCTCCGATCTCCGGGCACTCTCGCGAAGCCGCTGTCGACAACTTCAAATCTAAAGGATCTGGCTTGTTCGGGCATCGAATCGTTGAAGCAGCGAGCTGAAGTGCACGAGACTGACATTCTCGAAGAGATCGATGCCTCCTATAGTAGGATCTCCAAGAGATTCAAGGTAATCTCTATGAGTTATCTAAAATGGATATTGTCCTGTGATTTGAGAATGTGCTGCTTAATTTTTATGGGATTAATGTTTTTGAATTGATTTCATTTTCTCAAGTGCTTCAGATTGTCTGATGTCTCACCTGAGTCATCTTAATGCTTTAGTGTTGATTTCTTTTGATTGCTGATTGTATTGTGATATCAATAAGTCTATGTGCTGCTTGGAATTGATTTCCTAAAAATTTTGACGTGATTTATTTTTAGCTTTGAATTTTGAGCGAGTAAAAAGTTCGAGCGGAAACATCAGGAAAATGGTGTAAGAGAATTTAGACGAAGTTGGTGCACTCAGCAACAGAGCTGAATGTCTGATTCGCTACAAGCGAGATAATGAGGAAAGAATTTTTGGCGGATCAAATACGTTAGTTATCGAGTAATGAGTATATATATGTATTTTTTTGATTGAGGAGACGATCGACAGGAGTTCATTAGGGAGTTCAATCTATATTTTTTAAACTGTAGATATGTTGATGCATCTATCATTTCTATTTGTACTGTCTACTAGGTTCCATTATCTCCTGATCATACTGACAAGTGTTAGTTATTTACAGTTCTTAGAATTTCTAATTTGAGTTTACTGAGATAATGTTATTGCTTTATATGATGGTAGAACCCTTAGAAATTAAGTAGAATTCGTACTATTATGCTTTGGGCATATACATGAGGATTGACGCTCAGATGCTCATGTTCCAACTGAAATCAAACAACTAAACAACTTATCCAAAATAGGGGCAGGATGATCATTTATCCAGAATCATCTGTTTTCTAAACGCAGAAACCAAACAACCAGACAGTTTATTTGGATCAACTGCTTATCAACAGATTATCAGGGTAAATAGCTTATCTGGATAAGCAGGATAAGCTTCAACTGCCCCAAACAGACCCTAAGTGGTAGTCAATGATCATAAATGGCTGAAAGGAATTCTAACCAGATTTGGCTTGCGTTCCACATTCCTACTACTTACGCAAGACCCAAATGACTCAAGACATTAGTACATACTTGATAATAACCAAACAATTTTGTATGACTTGATAGGACTCAATGATCGGTAACACACAAAAGTCAAATAAGAATTCATAAGCAAAAGAAAAAAAATATATCGCATGATCTTTTAGTTATATGCAAGAATTAGACTAAATAACTCAATTTTTGGTGATGAGTAGGAAGTTGCCCTATACCAATATATGGTTAGAGCTATAAAAATGGAAGAAATGCTCCGTGAAGGAAGGGATGACTTTTCGATGAGTTCCATACTTGTAATCAATGAAAGAGCTTGCCCATTTTTCAATTGATTTCTCAATCTATATGTAATACTCTCGCTCCATTACTAGTAATGATGGGAAAAAAAATCCCATGCTCATCAAATTGTATATTAATATGGTTTAAGAACATTTGATAAGGTACATTGAATAGCTTAAACCACTAGCTAAAAAGTTGATCTGCCATCTTTTTAAGGCACAACAGTGGCGCATGGCATTGGTTTTACTACTATTTGCTCTTTTGATTATAGCAGTTGCACTTGTTGTTTGATCAATTAACAAATGCAAAACTTTGTTTATTCAGCGGCGATGATATAGCTGCATTTAGACAACTGTTGGTCGACCAACCAAACATCTCGAAAGATGAAGGTCTGTAATAAACCTTTTTTTTTTTTTTTTCTGTTTTGTTCAGGATTCAAAAGTGGTCATCTCCCTAATCTTTTTAACTTATATTTATCATTTGTGTTGCAGTTCGAACCATTTTTGAGCTGGTGATGGTCTCATAAGTAAGTGATAACCTGCTTATGTAAATATAATTTTGCTATCTTAGATTGTATGGGTGTGGACTTGAGTGAAAAAGTGACCAAATTTGCAAAAGGGGTCTGTGTTTCTTCATAGTTTTTGAGGAGAATTAATGGGGATGCTGTTTTGCTAAGGGAAGGGGATTGATGGGAAGATTGTCTTGTCAAGGTTATGAGAAAATAAAGGCTTGATTCCATTCTTAATGTTGGTTTCCATTATTTGCTTTTATGATTGATGTTTTGGTAATTGATGGTATATAGATGGGTGCTTTATTAACAAAAATATTAGCTGTTGGACTGCATGTTTTTTTTTTTAAAGAAACTGCATCCTTAAGTTCTTTGGAAAGTGTGCAATTTTTTTTTTTCAATCACCTTTAAAATTTTTTTTTTAGTTAATTTATTTTTAAGAACTTTAATATATTAAAATTTATAGTTATTAATATTTTTAAAAATAATGAATTGAAAAAATAAATTTAAAGGAAAAATACAACACCCTTTGGCACGAGAAATTATTGCATACGGACACCGCATGCATCTCTGCATGCGGTGTCCGATCCTGATCGTAGGTCATGGTGATCTACGGTCAGGATTATTTTAATTTGTTTTTTAAATTTAGGTGGAATTCACTGAAATACATCATGTTTTACGGTCAGGATCAGACACCGCACGCAGTGTCCGATCCCTATGGAATAATTTTTCCTTTGGCACATCTCAAAGACTTGTCCTTGAAGAAACAAGTATCTCTTTTGAAGATGGATAAAACTTGTATGTTAATAAAATGATATAGAAAGAAGAATCAAATGAATAACATGTTATTTAAACAAAGTTTTTTGTATTCATTATGGTTGATGAATCAAACAATGATTATTTTTCTTTTCCATCCCATTTTACATTTTTTGGTAAATAAATTAATTTTGCACCATTCTTTAATCTGTAAGCTACAATTTAGTTTCCTATTTTTTATACTCCAATAAATACTAGGTAGACATTGTATTATTGCTTCAATTTACTATTACAAGAAACTTACCGGAATGAAATTATATATATATAGTTATTTATTTGCTATATTTCATAGTATGGAGTTGCATTTCCAAAACATTGAATTTCATATTAAATAAAAATTAATAATTTATTAACATAACAAAAAATAAATAAACAAAAAGTGCCAAAATACAGAATCAGAGCTTAAAAACAGTATCTCATATTAAACTAAAAAAGTAGCAGAAATAACTCGTTACAACTATCAACTAACATTACCAAATGAAGCAGACTATTCAGAGACCATTTTAATCAAAAGCATAAATCTAATTCTTAAACCTCAATTCTCACAGCATAAAATCATAGGACCAGCAGCCACACAGAAGAACAATAAAGCCGTGTCTTCCATGTTTCCTGCTCGAAGAATCCAACACTTTCTTTCAAATCCTCAATCTGCTGCTGCTTCTCATCCGTCTCTCACTACAGAAAGAAGAGTCGAGCATATCTTCTTGCCCAACTTCTCACAAGCATTTCGTCAGCTTAAAATATCTTATTCTTTGCATTTCCATCTAAAAAGCAAATATTTTGGGTTAGATTTACATACATACTGCTCGATTCTTATGTACAATTGCCACCCTGCAATACGAAGAAAAGAAAAAACAGTACTTTTAAATTCTTCCCGCTTACTTTAATCCTTCAATCAACACCTTATCATTAAAATACTGTGTAGATTTTGAATGATTCATTAGATGGCCATGAAAAAAATTCTGCATGATAAATATTATTTGCTGGGCATTAATAATAACATAAAAAATTGCATAAATTAAAGACTACAATTATTATGTGTTTGTAAATCATGTCCTTAATTAGGTGTTCATCTCTTTAATTTTCATATTATTTATATGACATTTTGTACATAAATCAAAGCCAGCCATCAATCTTTCCTACAACAGCTTCGAACACCACAGCACCTCCTTCCTACTACACAAAAATGTAAAATTTGATCCTCATTCTGATGTTTGTAAGCCTCAAGGCTGGATCTCGATCGCGCCGAAGACCAGGATGAATACAAGCTCTCAATTGCTTCGCTTGACAATTTGTTCTCGCTCAGATCAAGAAATTGAAGATGCCTGGTTGCATCGATCCCAACCGATAGCTCACTAATCAGCCGAGAGCATATCGAAGGGCTCCTATCACTTGCACCATCCTTTGAATCCTTGTCGTCTTCGCTATCGGCAACTTCGAGCTCCCTGCATGTTTCATTAGTACTGCACACTGTTGCAGATTTATTGGACTTGGGATGGCACTCCAAAGCTCTCTCATTAGCAATATTGGCGTTTCGAGCAAGATGGAGCTCTTCCAAAGATTCATTTCCTGCAAATTACTATGAAGGGTTAGAAGAAGATGGTTGAATTTAGTATGAACTGCATTTTCTTTGTTTGAGGAAAAAAGATGTCAACAAGATGCAAGAAAACACATTAAGTGTAAATAACTTAATTGTTTAGATATTTCTAAGATTTTTAAGAAAAAAACCCCCAAATTTTGTTATAACTTCTTAGACTTATGTGATCGATTATGAATGACAGTAAAATTTTAATGTATTCCTGTTTCAACTAAATTTGAAAGTGAAGAACACAAAGGCCAAAGTAGATTTGAGGAAATTTTAAGAAAATCCAAATTTTCATTCAAACCTCTTCAAATGAGAAAAGCATAATTGAAAACTAATATTCCCCTCTACAAATCTCTATTCTTTCAAGATAAACTATAAAATATCTCCTATTTGTACAATGGCATGGCTGAATCAGGACTTTAAGAGCATAAGGTTCAATCTGATCCTACCAAGCCCCGAGCTGGCTAATTTTGACTAGAGCCCCAAAAAATTGATATTTTGGACTTTCACTCTCACCCAAGTTGTTATTATATACAACCCTATACACTACCTACATTATACATACTTGCATAAAACAAAGACATGTGCATACATATAATTACCCAATTGTATGCCAATTTAGAACAATCCCAACCTGGCTCCTTCTAAAGCTTAACTCAACCAAGTAAAGCTCATTATTTTCAAGCAACCTTCCAGATTCAACTAAAATATGAGTAATAAGTAGGATATATATTTTTGAGTAATGACTCAAAACAATAGATATAAATTATCAAGGGTTTGAATTAATAAAATTTTAATGATTCAATTTGGACAAGTAAATTGAACAACATAGCAAAAACTACAACATGAATTTGCTTGATGATTTGATTGAAACAGCGATTCGTCCTTAAAAAATTATTGATTCCAGATTATTCCTAATCATACAAATAAGAGTGTTGGGATTCATGTTTTCACAATCTCTATGCAATGGTGACAAAAGATGTTCCTTACAATCTACACCTTTAGATTGTCTCATGATTCATGTTTTCACAATCTTTAAGTTTAAAGAAATCGATAACTAAACTCGAAGTCTCTTTCTAAATATGACGATCAAACTTGGATGACAACAACACTAATATCAAATATTAAAGACAGCTCATCTGCCGATTCCCTTGATGAACTTTTTAGTTATCAAGTACTTAGAATTTGGGGATACTATAAATACAATGAAAATAAAATATTATGCCTTAAGAATTAAGGAGATTATTTTCTTGCATTTGTTCTGCACTAATAAAAACTAAAAAAAAAATAAAAATAGAATAAAGCTAGGTCACCAAAAAGGTTTGGGGGCTAATGCCTCTAACTAGGAGAGACGTGATAGAGTGCCAAGCTTTAAAATTGATTTAGGTTGGGTTTGAGGTTCTGAATTGTGTATTGCAAGACAACGGTGCCAAGTTTTGAAGTTGAATGAGAATTTGGTTTAGGTTGAGATGCTAGGTCTCAAGGATGAGATTGAAGGCATGGAATAGCATCAACCGTATCAACGAAGATCCAAAAGAAGAGAAAATCAAGACGAGAGATAGTCAGGGTAGGAAATCATGAGGGGATTGATGGCATTTGAATCAGAAAAACTCGATGTAGAGCTCACTTTCATTCAAATTCCTCATACAAATACTTTTGATTTCCTCTTTAAACCAATCTAAACTTGAATTTTCAAAAATCAAATACTTAAGATGCAATTCCTCCAAACAAACAACTCCAACAACTTTGTAGGGAGAAACAATCACGCAACAATATTAAATAAGTGTTTGTATCCTCAAACTTTCAATCAACCAAAGGACTAAAATGAGCCCAATCAAGAGGGCATTTTCATTCAGAACGAATCTCAGAGATAAAATTATCAAGACATCAAAACTTTGGATTAGTCCCACTTCAAACATTTTAAAAATATGTTGACGTAGACATTTGAGGCAAAAAATGGGATGGACAAAAAATGAGGAATGGGAAGGAGAAGATAAGCAATTTAAATAGCAAGAATTCAAATAATGAAATATGCAAATAACAACATAGATTTATGAGAAAAAGCACTACCTTCTTTAGATAAAGCCACAACCATAGCACAAGATAATTAGACAAACTGGCAATAAGTAATATATTGACAATAAAAAGAATGTGACCTTCAAGGTATTGCATGAGAAGACTACATTTTGTATCATGAAAACTTATTATATAAGAAGCCTTCCTGATAAATAATTTCTTATAAAAATGTTTTAAAATCTTAGGACAATAGAAGGGTGCTTCCATAGCATAACATATCAAGGAGTCCAAAATAATCATAAGTTAGTTGAACTTAGTTGATATCAACATTGAGGACGAAATTGTGCTTTGAGCTTATTATCAATGTTTTTGGAAAGTAAGTGCAGAAGTATAACAATGATAAATAGACCTTGGGAGTCCACTAAGTTGAAACTCAAAGATATGCATGCCTTCATCATAAGTGAGGATATTAAGAGACTAGAGTTAAGTAAAAGCTCTTCTTTTAATGCTTTGAACCATTATCCAGAGTGAGAATTGCAAAAACTAACAGCATGTGTAGCTGTTAAAATTGAAATTTCAAATAAGAAAAAGGGAAGGAGGAGGTTAGCGGGCGCACATGTTGGAGAAAATGGAGAGGAAAATGCATCTAAATTTACTTTGGTGGGAGAGACCGATGGCTTTAGCTCTTAATCCTTGTAATGAGGACTTTCTTGAATGTTCCTTGGCAATCTCTTTAAGCGTGTGTATGGAGGAAACAAATAAATAATATGTATGGCATCCTATAAATCTCTTTGAGTTTGAATCATTTATGGCACACAACACATACCAAAAAAGTATGGCATGAAAATGAGCTAACGTTATTACTCATCAGAAATATACGCAATGATCATGCAAAAAATAAAATTTGATGAGACATTATTGCATTTGTTATTACTCCATGAAAATGAGCTAACGTTAATTTAATAAGTAGTAATAGTCTCGACCAAACAGGTGAAGTGATTAAAATCAAACATTTTATTATCCTGATACGAGATCAATGGCCTAATTTTGTATTATTCGTGCATTTTCTTGGATAATGACATGTTCTTATTCCACAGACCTGCTAAAGCAATGACAATTCGAAGTATTCCACTGAGCCCAAGATGGCATCTGTCCAGAATAAGAGATTTGACACTGCATTGTGGATCCAAAAGCATGCATTCCAATGCATAACAAGCCTGCGATGCATTTCAACCTCAAAATAAGTATATGATTAAAATCATGCAGCCGAACAATTCTTATAAATTTACATATCTAACACCTAATGTTTCATATTTACATGCATAACACCCAAATCTTTGACATCACATCAAAAATACTGCTATCACTAATTTTTTAAAAGTAAAATAAACATATTCATGCATAGTTCTTTAATACCAATGTGTTAGAATTGCAAATATCAAACCTTAGGTCTTAGATAAGTAAATGCATAAGAATTGTGTGGTATGTATCAAAATTTCCCTAAAATTAAACATAATAAAAATAACAAAATCGGCTTTTGAAAAGAAAGAGAAGAAACCTCATCACCAATGGAATTTCCTCCAAGGTTCAGCTCTACAATACCATCAATCCGAACAATATTTGCACAAATGTTGCCAATAACATCAGAGGTGATACCACAGGTAGCCAGATCCAACTTCTCCAACTCTTTTGCTCCACAACTTAATACTTCAGTTAACCTCACTGCCCCATCCTACATTACAGAAAATAGATACTTATGTATTTTTAAGGCAGAAATTTTTTAATATTAAGGGCGTTGACAAATTCATTTCACTCACAGCTCCTATACAGGTCTCTCCAAGAAACAAAGCAGAAAGACTGGATGACTTAGGCAGTTGGCAAAGCCCTTCTACTGCAGTCTTGTTTAACTTTATACCAGTAAGACTTAGTTCTGAGAAACTGTAAACCAAGTATTTAAAAAAAATCCCATTTTGTAATAAATTAGCGATCTACAAAGGTCTTTTAGATGTATACCGTTTCAAAGATGACAGTTTGGATAGCAGATTCACCATTGTATTTCCAGAGATGGGATTATTCTTTCCTATAAGACTCATAGATTTGAGGAAAATAATTGGATAAAATGAATTGAAAAACAAAAAAAAAATTTAAGGAGTACCTATCGAAAGATGTGAAAGGACAGATCCATCATGCAAGAAGTCTGCGAGCTTCTGAATTGTTCGAGATGTTAGAGAGCATTGTTCTATATTTAGGTTGTAGAGTGCTACAAAATAATACATGAAACTAAGATAAGATGATAATGTTCAAAGGTAGACATTTATGCCAAATAGTTTGCTACATATACTGATCAGAATTAAAAAAAGGATTCATATTAATATGATTAGTTAGGTGCTAATACTTTATTTGATCTAGATACATTGGCATTCATCTTTTTTATAATATAATTAGCAAAATTAATCACAGGAAAACATAAAATTGACACTCAGTCAAAAACTGTAATATGCAGCCAAACAAGCTAAAAATATTATTAGAACGAATTCAAATCCAGTTGCATGTAATTGAGGATTTCAAATCATTTAGCGAGTAAGACTTTATCATAAACATGAAGAATCAAAACATCTGCATAACGATGTATGAGAACAATGCCCAGATCCAGATGACATTATACAAAGGGTCTGTTTGGGGCAGTTCCGACTTATCCAGCTTATACAGATAAACAGCTTATCCAGATAAACAACTATCCTGATAAGCTGTTGATCGGCAGCTTATCCGGATAAGCTTTCCGGTTGCTTGGTTTGTGTATTTGAAAAACATCTGTTTTGCAGTTGTCTTTGGATAAATGACAATTCTGCCCCTGAGCAGTAATAATGTTTACCTCTAATTTCTCAGTCCACCAATCTTGCGAGTAGGGTGGTCAAAGAACTACAAGCGTTTATTTAAGATAAAATATTCATTAATTACATAAATTTTGATAAAGAAAAAAAGTGTGAATGTATCTTTACTACCAAACCAACCAAGGATACTAAATTGCTTCAAATTTAAAAATATAATCAACAACAACAACAACAACAAAACCTTAATCCCACTACGTGGGGTCAGCCACATGAATCCTTTTTCTCCATTGCGTCCTATTCAGTGTCATGTTTTCATTTAGTTCTAATAAATTAAGATCATTTTTAATACAATAAGCCCAAGTTTTCCTAGGTCTACCTCTGCCTTTCTTAACACAAGTCGAATCTAAAACATCTACTCTCCTAATCGGATCATCTAATGGTCGACGTTTAATATGACCAAACCATCTAAGACGATGAAAGATACTGCTACTTTGGCATGATTACAAAGAAAAAAATTGTTTATCTGATATAGCATAGCTGGAAGTTGTTAAAAATTTGAGATCAGCTTCGTTCTAGTTCAAATAAACATCGTAGGGAGAGGCGACAAGAGGCAAGAGGCGAGGGCGAGAGGCGTCAAGCCAGGGACGACAAAAGGGCACCGGAGGAAAAAAAAACACCCGAACGCTTCTTCAAGACGCGGGCCACGGGGTCTCTCCCTCGTCCGCGTCTATTAAATAAATGAAAACAACATTTTTTATTCAGATCCCGGAACGCACAAAACAAACGAGACAGCTGCGTTTTCGTTTTGAAAACGCCGCCCACTGTTATAAGCTTGCCCCAAATGGGGCCTAAGTCTCTTCAATTATTTTTAATCATGCAAAAATCATTGAGAAAAAAA
>NEWO01000038.1:1344674-1370121 GCA_003013225.1 Phalaenopsis aphrodite | reverse complement strand
AGCTTCATAATTCATATCTCAACATGCTTGCAAGGGGAGCTAGAATTATTTCAAGACCATATTTCAAGCTTCCTATTCACAATAATAGAGCTATGCTATTGTTTCATCTCAAGCAAGTAGAGAGAAGGAGAACACTTTTGTCATGCTATACTTCCACCATTCTAAGCGAGTAATCAAATCGAACTCTTGAAACATGCCCATATTTCTATCCTTCAGATGCTTTTAAAGTGAATGCCTCAAAATGTATGAAAATAAAGAGAACTAGCATGTTGTATCACCCAACAGAGCTAAGCTCAAAGGCTCGGCAGAGAGGAAAAACCGAAAGGAAACAGGGCACCGAAGAAGAGGGGGGAAGAAGGGGTACCTCTATGATGCCAAATTAAAGCACTGCAACACAAGAATTCACCTCAAAAAAATGCACTCACAGAAATCTCCTCCTGGAACTCCTCTCACAGCCAAAAGCATCTACTCCTTTCTCTCGCAAATTTTTCTTCAACCCCCAAAAAATCAAAAGAAACTATCCTTATAGGCAGAGAAGAGAGGAGAAGAGAAAGGGGATCACACACTCGACCCACGACACTCGAATCGGGCCAAAGAAGAAAAGGACACGCTCCCTGCTCACAGAAGGCGAAGCCACCGAAACCTCTCGGACCAAGCGGCCAGCCCAGTGGCAGTGAGGGAAGCATCGGGAAGAAGAGAAGATTTTGCTGTTCAAGTGTGCCAGGGAACAAGCTCCCCAGAGTCAAACTACCAGGAAAAGAAAAAACCACAGCCTAAGGAGACTGGCACGGCTTCGGGAAGGAGGGTCGCGGGCAGAAGAATGTCAGGCAAGGACGAATGAGGTCAACTTTCTCTCGCGTGGAGGAAGAGCTCGGTCGGCTCGAGACTAAGAAAGGAAAAAGGCCAGGCACGCGAACGGGAGAGGGAAAAGGAAGCAGAGCTCGGGTGCGTGCGTTTAGGGATTTAGTGTTTAAAGAGGAAAAGGGGGGGGGGTAAAAAAGGTTTTATATAAATTAATATATATAGATATATATTAAATTACATGTGATTTACTCGCGCGCGGCGACGTAACAAAATATGTGTCCTCCCTAGGCAAAATCGACGCTCCAGACGTGCCGGTGTCGTCCGTTTTGTCATCCGGGTTCGCTCGGATGACGTCGTCGACAATCCAGTCAAAAAACGCGTCAAAATTCAAATTTCACAAAATTTCGACCCGCGATCGATCTCTTCAAAAGGTTTACTCGAGCATTCGACAAGTAACGGTGCAAGCGATGTGAATTGTGATGATCAGACGTGTCGACTCTCTGAATTGCGAAGTTTTGTGCGCAGGAGTGCGAATTGTGCAAAAGGCCACCCTAAGGCTCAGAAAGGTCCTATAGGGATCCCTTTTGGATTTCCTCATGTTGGTTTCATCCTTCTAAGTGCTAGAAGTCGATACCACCCACGCGAAACTCCAAAAGGGAACGGAAGTAGGTCGAACTTCTAAAACGAGGCGGGTCCTATTTCTGAGGTTCTAAGATAGTCAAAGGGAGACCCCTAAGGCTAGATCCTAAACCTACGAGAAAGACTAGACCTCACTAAAAATGAGGTCAAAAATAGTTGGAAGTTTCCACAAAATCGCAGCATGGAAATCCAGTTAATAAATATTATAAGTATTGGGCTCAAAGAAATCAAACTAGGTGTAAACCCATTAAGATAATGAGAATAAAGTTATGTATATTTTGATTCATAATACGAAAGAATTATAGCTTACTATTTTACCTTAAGAGGAATTTGATCATTACCAAGATCATGATGTAGATACCAAAAGCAATATGACTATGGCAGTATTGATCATTACCAAGATTAAGATGTAAATACCAAAAGCAATATGACTATGGCAGTATTGATCATTACCAAGATTAAGATGTAAATACCAAAAGCAATATGACTATAGCAGTAATTACAACTTGAATTTCCACCCACCTTGAACAGGCATGAGACACAACAACATGTTTTACTTAGCGTTTATCCTGATCTTGTCTGATCTTATAAGATGGGGAAGCTTACAACTTATGCAAAAGTATAAAAAACACAATTTGAGTTTTCGTTTAGGAGAGTTGAAACATAGAGCTAGAATATGCTATCAATTGTTATGACTGGTGGTTAATAACATCAAATTGTGTTCTCAGTGAAATATAAGAATCCTTATTTCCATAAAGAATGGCTCTCGCAATTCTACTAAATTACAAAGAATAACTGCCTGTCACCTTCAAAAGAAAAACAAGCAGTGAAAGATAAAATTGAAGTATAAATGCCAAACATACCTTTGGCCATGCAAAAATCATGCGAGATTTTTCAATCAAACTATCCAAGAAAACATTTTGCTCTAACAAAAACTTCCTTTCATTTGCCGTTCCACGGGCATCACTCATGGCCCTCATCAATCTTTTGAGTTTTTGCTCGTCTTTTATCAATAACTCTAACACCTTAGATGCTTCATTTACAGTTTTAACATTCTGAGAAATATGATCTACTAAGGAATCCTCATCCTCCATGCTTTTCGCAATATCCATCGCCTTCTGATAGCAAAGAATAGCCTCATCGTACTTTTGCACTCTATAATGCAGCTCTCCAAGGTTGATGAACCCCTTCACTTCACCTTGGGGATGTCCGATCTGTCTACAAATTAAAATGTCTTTCTCGATGTGGGTCCTAGCCTTGTTCCATTCCCGCAGTTCTAAATAAACATTTCCAAGGTTATGATGAAGCCTGGTGCGTCCATCATCATATTCATTGACTTCCTCTTCATCACATATCATTAAACCCTTGAGAAGCATTTTTTCGGCTTCCTCGAGATTATCGATATCCATTTCAAGCATACCGATGTTATTGTGTGCATTTATATATTCTTTTAGGAAGAAACTATTTGTTTTGGGGGGAGGGGTTTCCTTGAGAGACCGAGCCAGTTTCATAGCCAGCTTGAAGTATTTCTTCGCACTTCTTATTGCGTGGTGATCATTTTCTGATCTTAAAAACACTTCGTGGTAAGTTCGGCCAAGTTGTGTACTTGCTCTTTGTTGTTCAATAATGTCATTTGTATCATTGGCAAGCTCCAAATGTTTTTTCTGCAATACATGGAAATTAGAAGATAAAAATTGAGTTATTGAAAATTATAGAATATAAGTTAGAAACAATATAGGTAATTCACTAAAACCTATGAAATGAATGTAATTAAAAGAACAATATTTTGGAATATAAACCAAAAACATAAGAAGGCTATGCTTCCAAGCCCGTTTAGTTCTTCAAGAGACAATTGGGCTTCACTGTCATGTCAAATTGCCCTTTACAAATCTTATGAAGTTGCAGAAACAAAGAGTACCCTATATAAGAAAAGTGTTTGTGAAACCTGATGAAGAAATAGATACCTTGCAAGTTCCCATATCAAAAGTATAATTGAACTTTATTTTTTCAAATTCATTAAAACTTTTATATATGTTTTTTTATACAAGCTAAAAAAATTCTATTTGATTTGAAGGCTTCTATATTATGAAATTAGTGAAGCATGCCTTTCATTATCATAGCCATATGTTATCTTGTTACACCATTATATACTTGATGCATTATCAAATCATCTTAAGACTCTCATGAAATTTAGCACCATATAAACTGAATAGTAAATTTAAGATGAACGGTCATAATTTGTATAAATAAAAATTAAGATAAAATAAATCATATAGAAACTTTTCTAGCCTCAAACCTCTTAAAAAATAGTTTGCAAGTATGAGGTGCACATAGAAGTATCACTCATGCAGATTTTGAGTAAATAATTAACCTACAAAACCATGCAAAATTAAATCTCCAACAGGCTGAAAAAATATACAGCAGGATGGATATAATTAGAAAATTAACTTCAGAACCCTCCTACCAAATTTCATATATGCAAGTGATTGTTTGCTAGAAAGATGTTGCTCGTCTGAAATGGATGTTTTTAAGGCATTTAATAAATATACGAAATTGCATCAAATTCTTCATAGGTTTCTAATTCAAAAGTAGAAAATTGGATATAATGTGATACAAAATCCAATTACAATATTTACAGCTTCAACTAGCTAAATGGTGGATCTTGGCTAATGAATATATAACAGAGGTTGTCTTTATAAAAAATGAACACACCATAGCTATCGGAAATGAACTTCTATCTAGGAACTTGGCAGTAGCTTCCATAATTTTATTTACAACGAATTATGCAGAAACCGTTGGCAATTGCATATGCAAAAAGTATTTCAGTTACAAACCTTTAATCTTTTTGGCCCAAAAGAAAATAAAAGCTAACGGCCGTTTGGAATCATTTTTTTCATATATTTTTTTATTTAAAAAATATGATTGTTCCCTTTAAAACAAACCATTTTGCAGTGGCAGCAGTGGTGTAACGGGGACCGCCTAGACCACTGCTGATAATATAAGTTTTCAACAATACTTAAACCCAACTTCCGAATTCTTTTTATAAAAACAAAATTATTTGTTTAAGAGCGACCCAAAGAGGTCCTGAGATTTTGGCGAATGTTCCATTGATTCTCTCAAACTTGAAATCCTCCACACTCTTGCAACCAACCGTATAGAGGCTAGTAAACATTACTTACAAATATTCAAACATAAAGAGTAAAACAAACTTTCAACAACTATAACCTGATAGAGGAGTGCTTCTTTAAAGCGCTCTAGCCGGAGATAAACCTCGCCAAGAGACTGGAATGTCGCAAGGAGCTGTTTCTGAGGAAGATACTTTGCGGATACCTCGTAATCGATTCGAAGCCACCTCAGAGCCTCGACGTACTCTCCCCTCCTCTTGAGGATGTCTCCAATCAAGTTTGCCCACCGCGCCTCTTCCTCGTGGTTCCCATCCCGAGCCGCTTCTTTGTATCCGAGCTTCGCCGCTCTGATATCATCGTCTTCTCTTCCCATTCCTTTCCGGGAACAGTGAAAAGGCGATCGGTCGCCTTAACCGGGGTTTTAGAAGGCTAGGGTTTTGGCATGGCGAGACGAAAAGAAAAAAAATGTTTCCCGCCAAGGCGATATGATTCTGAGGAATTTACGTCCAGACCTGGTATTTTTTTTATATTCATTTATAAAATATCTAAATTATATGTTTTTTGGTGGATATTTTCGTAAATATCGCCCCTAAAATTTAATTTTCAGAAGGCCATCCAACCTATGCTGAAAATATAAAAAATCCAACAATTCACATTTAATAATTAAAATCTAATTTTTTTTCATGTATTGATACATATGAATTGAGTGATATCTATGTAAAGAGTCACAATAATTAAAATAGACCAAGAAAATATGAATAACTTTTTTAGCTCGACTTTTAAACGAGTTGATTACGAGTAAATTTTTACTTGTTTGCTCGACTTTATTCAGCTCGAAATAATTAACTTATTAAATAAATATATCTATTTGTATCATTTTTATATTAATTATTTTTAGTATATTTAAAATTTTATAAAAATTATTTATTAAATAATTGTTTTCATGATATACTTGTAATTAAATAATTAAATAATTAAATAATAATATTTATTATTTCAATGTGTGAACAATAGCTCATTGAGAACAAATCAATTTATTTTCGAGCAAAAAACAGAACTCATATTCACGAGCTCATATGGAGCATGAACCTGTGTTGAGATATTCAAATTTCAAATGAGTTGAACACGAACGGGCAGTATGCTTTGATGAAGCTCGGCCAGTTTACACGTAAAGATCCTTTTCATTTATATAATATTAAAATTGAGTAAGGTGTCAAAATAGTCCTCTCATTATTTACTTGGGCTATTTTAATCCTAGAATTTATTAAAAAAATATCAAATTATTCATGAGACTTTTAATTGAGGCTAAAATAATCCTCATTTGGGACTAATTTTAACCCATATATAAAATATATGGGGATTAAATTAAAACTTATAAATTATAGAACTAAAATAGCTTTCTACAACGAGTTCATGAATCATTTTCACAATTCTTTCACTGAGAAATGTATTCAACTATTTGTGAGTAACTTGTTAGATAACAAATGAGAATATCCACGAACATAAATGAGCAACCAAAACATTTCTCAAGCTTGTTTATTTATATGCATAAACCATTTAATATCATATAAATTTTCATATGATATCTTGCAAAATTAAATAATTTTTTTTCCAGTGCTAATACATTTATGCATGAGAAACTCATGATCAATATTTTTCTATCTTGATTCACCTCTTCGCAACTAACACGTCATAAGAAGCATTGAAAAGATTCCCCTGCAACAACAACAAAAAGTCTTTATTTCACTAAGTGGGGTCGGCCACATCAATCATTTTTCTCCATTGTGCTCTATTGAGTGTCACATTTTCATTTATTTCTAATAAATTAAGATCATGTTCTATACAGCATGCCCATATATTTTCAAGTCTACCTCTACCTTTCTTAACACAAGTTAAATTTAAAACATCTGCTCTCCTAACAGGATCATTAGATAGAAATGCCTTTATCTAAAATGACCCAATCATCTAAAATGACTTTATCTAATCTTGTATGAAGCTACTCCAACCCTTCCAAATGGACCAAAGTTTGAATCAGAACAATCCTAGTTGTTCGATATATTTTGATGTGAATGCAATGCAAAACTAATTAATCAGTTCTTAGTTTATACCAATCTCAATATAAATTTAATAACTAGAAAATACATTCACAACAAATTCAAGTCATTGAGATGCAACAAAATTCTTTTACTGAGCTAATGCTCACAGAACTATATAAATATGAAAATATATGGTACACTGTTACATATCCTTGAATAATTCAGTGCCTGCTTATTTGTGTTCAAAATAAGCTTCTTGTTCTACTCCACTATACATTACATACACAAAAATCAAGGTACAATAGTCAACCTTATTGTATGATTTTTTTCATGTTTTCTTTTGAGCACATTCTTCCCCAAGCTGGAAGATATAAAATATGTAGCAGAATAGGAAAGGTGATGACTTTTAAGAGATTTAAGTGATAATCACATCCATCCTGGAAGGAAGCCATTGATATTATGAGAGGACGATCCGTTGTTCAATTGCTGTTCTATACAGATTGGGTTATATCTGTGATGATAAATAAAGATGCATCTAAATGTTAGACATAAACAAAATAATTGGCTGAATTGTTGCTGTGTTGAGAGGTCATTTGGTTGATTGTAAGTGGAATTAGCTGATTTTATCATGCAAAATGTTAGTTTATGATAAGATCAAGCAACCAAATGTAGCCTAAGAGGAATGTAAATTTCAGGCATTTAGGGGATGCTTGCGATTGCTTTTGCTTTCGTGCTCTCTTTTTTTATTATTGAAATGAGATGTTATAAATTGTTTAGTTGTTTTTAAAAAAGTCAAAATAATATTATAAACAAACATGTTTTTAAAATAATAATAATAATAAAAAACACAAATAAACTCAAACAAGCCCTTAGAAGCAGAACAAGCAAAAGATTCCATTGGATGAGGGGAGCGAAGAGTTAATTGGATTGAATGTTACCCAATTTGCAGAGTAGGGTCACAAGGCAAGGGCTGAAAGAATACATTCGATTGAGGTTGATGGTCGCAGGGGCTTCCCGCATTTCTGGCTGTGCGGCCACCAGACCAGGACAACTGGAGGGGCATTTCCGGCTCGTCTTCTTGCAACTGTGGCATTTAAATGCTGTTAAAACAGTGAATATTTGAAACATATGAAGATCATGATCGCATGGAGGTGCCATGTTATGGAGAGTTAAATTATTTTAAGGAGAGATTTACATACATTACACTTAGTACTTATGTATTTACATATCTAACGCCTATACTTCAAACTTTCATGTCTCGCATTACATATGCATCACTTTCATGTATCGCATTACATATGCATGGGAAGGTGTATTTGACTTTTTAAAAGTTAAAATAGTGGCATTGGTTATGTGATATGAAAGATTTGAACAGTATAATTGTCAGAGGCAAAAATTTTAGTCTTAGATATGTAAATACATTAAGAGCCGGGTAGTGTGAATGTAAGTGCCACTAGTTTTGAATGGTTCATTAACTTACTGTTATTATAATTAATTTTTTTTAAAATATTAATATCATGATAAATATACTTAATATTTGGCGGATAATTTATAATATTTATAATGTCTATTCTCATTGTGAAGGATAATACTCTTTATTGCACTTTGCTTATTGCTCTGTTATCTTGCTTTTATAAAGGTTTATTTGCACCTAACATAAGGATCATTGATTTTCAAATAAACTTTTAATTTTTTTATGTTTTTGGTCGTGGCATCACTACCACCTGTCTAATTCTCTATTTTTGTCTATGCTTGAGGATTAATTTACAAAAGCCTCTATAATTAAAGAAAGATGTTATAAATAATGCGATTAAACTATAATAAAAATAAAAACAAGTATATAATTAATTAATATGGATATTGGTTTAGATTTGTATTGGATGCATCTATTTAAACAGGCATGCATATTGTTTTCAAAATTTCTGTATGCTACTGTATTTAGGGATTAGTTGCATGCACTTAGTTTTATTGATAGCTCAAAATTATTTACAAACAAATATTTACAAGGCATTATTTAGAGAATTAAAGAAGCAGGGAAGAGACATTGAATATACTAGATGTGGTGCTGCAAGTGCAAGGATTTTGGAGTGTGAATGCTGATCAAATCATCAGAGTTAAAATGTTATTTTAGGAATGCAATGAATATTATAAATTTATTATCTGCTCACACTCGCGCCGCCACTTTTCTCTTACATGAATATTTGTCGCTTTGCAAACGTCTCTGTTTTGGTCTTATATTTGAAGTTCTTATGAGAATTCTGCAATGATCCCTAGATAATGCAATTAAGATCTTTGAATTCCCATGAGGATCCCATGAGGATCCCGAAAGAATTCTATCTTTCATGAAGGTTTTTCGTTTAATATTTTACTTGTTACTCTATTCCTTACCTTGATGTAGGCATGTTTGCATTAAAAAAAATATATTAATCGCATGTACATCAACGACTGTGATGCACACTAAAAAAAAAAAAATTCAACCCTCTTTATATCTGAATCGTTCTATGTACATATGCCGAACGTACATAATGTTTGCTCTTGTATTAGTGTTAGAAATATTGATCATATAAGCTGTAACATTTTTATAACTCCCTTTGAAAAATAATTTAGGTATATGCTTCACAAAAAATGATGGTAAGATAAACTCTGGAAAAAATTTAAATGCTTGTTTGAATTTGGAAATATATAATGATGCCTACTTATGTGCAATCGATGAAAAAAACTAACATAAAACCAAACAATATGCAATCACCATACCTTCATTCTCAGAGCTTTGTTAGCTTCCTGCAACATTTGCTCCTAAATTGGAGATAATTTTCATTACCAATAAAGTTAGCCTTATTTAATAATTCAATCGAAGGTCATGTAAAGATCTATTTAATTTATTGAAATGAGATCATGGAGATACCTTCCTTTTGAGATCACATAGTTGATCAAGCATCAACTGGCTCTGAAAAGACCGAGAAGAGATACAATATTTCAGATCTAAATAATTACAAATTCTGTTCTGGACTTGGAATAGTAAGAAAAGCTTCAGATATATTTACAGAAAGTTTCATGCCATCCTCTCTTGGTAAGATGTTGGATTTTCTCTGCTTATATTTCTAGGGCATTTACATACATATCACACAATTCTTATTTATTTACATATCCCAGGCATAAACTTTCATATTTATGCACATATCACTCAAGTTGTAAATATCACATTAAAAAATATCACTCTTATCACTTTAAAAGTGAAATAAACATTTTCATGCATGTGTTTATGTTATTTTGACCTCCAATTATTGAACTAAGGTAAAATGACACTTTTGTAATGTGGTACCGCTCACCTACCTCCCACCTATCACTCTCTTGCTTCTATAAATAGAGAGAGTGTGAGGCTTAGGAGAGCAAGGGAAGAGATCTTAAGCTATCACGAAGGAGGAGCAAGGGAAGAGATCTTAAGCTACTACAAAGGAGGAGAGAATAGCTAGAGAGTTAGAGAGGAGGAGAGCATCTTGAGGTCTTGTATCAATGTGTCGCTTGAGAGGGAGGCCATAGAAGGAAGATGAGAGCTCATCTCTATGTATAAGCTATGTATTCTCTATTTCTTTTGCCTTAGTGAAATATTTGATTGATTCCCTTCCGTGGACGTAGATCTAGTTGGATTGAACCAAGTAAACGATCTGTGTTTGCTTGTGTTCTTTGCGTCTCATTTTTATGCCAAGAAGTACATATCACACAACAATTGGCGTCGTCTGTGGGAAAATCCATACTTCTTGGCTAGAGGTGTCCATGTAAAAGTGTTCACGGCCAGCGACTAAGAAGAGGAGTTCGACATTCACGAATAGAGGAGCAAGTGGATCGCGTCGCAGCCAGCTGAATCGCGACAGATTCAGTGAGCAGTGAAAGCTTTGATCGACTGGATTCGCACCGCAGGTTGTGCGGTTTGGCGAGACAGAGAGAAACAGTCCGCGAGCAAGGGCTGAAAATTTGCGACAGGGCTGCCGGCAGAGGATTTCAGAGCAGTTCGGTCGTGCGAGTAGCTCGGCCAGAGGGAAGAGGTGGAGATCGCGCAGAGAAGGGTTCGGGGAGTTCCCTTGTCGGGATTTTGCGAAGCAGGAGGACCTGAGCAGTTTGGAGAGGCGCGACGGCTCTGGAGAGGCTGTTATTCTCGTGCGAGAGGAAGAGGAGGAATTCCTGATTTGTTTCGCATGACGCAGAGTAGTGCCTGCGGGAAGGAGGCGCGAGCACAGAACATAAAGTTTTCTTCGGTGAATAGGTGTGATCTCTGCCATAAGGGATCAGAGCTCTCCGTTTGGTTGGCGAAGGCGGTGGAGTTCACGGGGAGAAGCCTAGCTCTTGTAAGGGCGGCAGATAGAATTCATTGAAAGAAATCCTAGCCACGACAATGAGTTCCGTCAAACTCGACATTGAGAAATTCAAAGGGAAGAACGACTTCAGCCTATGGAGAGTAAAGATGAGAGCTCTATTGGTTCAGCAGGGTGTTGCAGAAGCTTTGCAAGTGTTGGCGGCATTGCCGGTCGACATGACCGAGAAGGAGAAGATCGACATACTTGACAATGCCCGCAATTTGATAATCCTGAGCTTGGGCGACAAAGTTCTGAGGGAGGTGTCGAGGGAGACAACGACTCAAGCACTTTGGGTCAAACTCGAGGTACTCTACCTGACAAAGTCTCTTGCTAATAGGCTCTTTCTAAAGCAGGGCCTATACTCCTTCAAAATACATGAAGACAAATCCGTCTCAGAGCAGATCGACGAGTTCAACAAGATCATCGATGACCTCGAGAACATCGACGTCAAGATGGATGATGAGGACAAGACACTGCTGTTGTTAAACTCTATTCTTAAGAGCTACGAGCATTTTCAAGGATGTGATGCTCTACGGAAGGGTGCAGTCTATTACTCTGGAGGAGGTTCAATCTCTAATTAGAGCCAAAAAACTTCAGAGGAAGCATGACAGGGACAAGGAAGTCTGCGGAGACTGTCTTATTGTTAGAGGAAGATCAGACATGAAAGATTCAAGAAATGGTCAGCACAGATCAAGGCCAAGTAAGGATGGCGGGAGTCATTCAGCAAGGGGATCTTACAAGTGTTATCATTGTCACAAGGACGGTCATTTCAAGAGGAACTGCCCAAACATGAAGAATAAGTACCAAGAAGAGCCAGAAGAATCAGGAGAAGCAAGCGTAGCCTCTGATGACTACGATTCTGCTGAGGCCCTGGTGATCACAGAATCTGAATCCAGTAAGGAGTGGATCCTCGACTTAGGGTGTTCTTTCCACATGTGTCCTCACAAAGACTGGTTCGAGACACTGCAACAGGAAATTGATGGGTCTGTTTTACTGGGAGACAATAAAGCTCACAGGGTTGTTGGAAGTGGTTCAATCAAGATAAGGATGTTTGATGGAGTTGAACGAGTACTGAAAAATGTCAAGTACGTACCAGAGCTCAAAAGAAATCTGATTTATTTAGGTACCCTGGAGTCAAGCGGATGCTCGTTCAAGGCAGAGAATGACTGCATCAGAGTAACCAAAGGCCCTCGTGTCGTCATACAAGGAGTCAAGAAAAAGGGATTGTACTCTCTTATCGGAAGAACTGTGATTGTTAAGTCCATGTACTGTTTGGAGTTAGCAAACTCAAGCAAAGGTTGAAGGCCCCTCAGGGGCCAGGTGGAGGGAATCTTTACTTCGAAGCATCTCAATTGAGGGTGGAGAATTGTTATTTTGACCCCTAATTATTGAACTAAGGTAAAAGGGCACTTTTGTAATGTGGTACCGCTCACCTACCACATGTCACCTACCGCTCACCTACCACATGTCACCTACCGCTCACCCACCGCTCACCTACCTCCCACCTACCTCCCACCTACTGCCCACCTACCTCCCACCTACCACTCTTTTGCTTCTCTATTCAGAGAGGGTGTGAGGCTTAGGAGAGCAAGGGAAGATATTTTAAGCTATCATGAAGGAGGAGCAAGGGAAGAGATCTTAAGCTATCACGAAGGAGAAGCAAGGGAAGAGATCTTAAGCTACTACAAAGGAGGAGAGAATAACTAGAGAGTTAGAGAGGAGGAGAGCATCTTGAGGCTTTGTATCAAGGTGTCGCTTGAGAGCGAGGCCATAGAAGGAAGATGAGAGCTCATCTCTATGTATAAGCTATGTATTCTCCAATTCTTTTGCCTTAGTGAAATATTTGATTGATTCCCTTCCGTGGACGTAGATCCAGTTGGATCGAACCACGTAAACGATCTGTGTTTGCTTGTATTCTTTGCGTCTCATTTCTATGCCAAGAAGTACATATCTCATAACAGTTTAAAACACCAGAGTGCAATGTTTGTAAATATGAATACTTATATGTGGGATATGTAATGTAAGAACCAAAATTTTTTTTCCTTTCCCCTGATTATATTCGTCCCTCCTTTGATTGTGTGATTCACGCAAACTCGTCCAAATCACATGAATCCCGTCTCAGGCAATCTCGCGCAGAGCACATGAATCCTGCAGCGCTTCCACCACCTCGATCTAGTTGATGCTTTCAAAAAGACCTTAGTAAACCTCATTAAGAATATTCTTCATGTTAACAAAAAGGAATGACATGAAAGCTCTTTGAGGCTTTGTGGGTGTACCGTATGACATATCGTACCCCCACTAGCTTTATGACTTACGCTTTGACGTTTGGGACTGAAGCAATCCTTCCCTTGGAAGTTGAACTGCCTTCGTTGCGAGTTTTTCTTAGCTAGAATGTCAAAAGTGACGATAATATCTGACTCAGGTTGGAAGAGCTGAATAGCCTCGAGGGACTTCGACTGCATGTCAGACAAAACCTCGAGCTATACCGCCCCAAAATGGCCCGAGCTCACGACAAGTTGGTAAGGCTAAAGACCTTCGGGGTTGGAGACTTGGTACTAGTTCTACGCCGCTCAATTATGTCTAAGAGGGAGAACACTTGGGAAGGACCGTTCGTGATTGACAAGGTCTAAGAGGGAGAGGCCTAACCTCTCAAATCACTTCATCTAACGGTTTGTCCGCATCATCTCTTTAGCATTTAAATGTTTAATTGACCATAGAATTAAATGATTTTGGGCTCATAAGATTTTTCTCACTGAGATGCTTGATTTGACTATAACTATGTCAAATTTAGAGTTTGTTTGGCCCTCCAATTAATGTTCTAAACTTGTTAATTGCTCTTTAAATGCTTGATCCAGGCTTGATCAAATCATTTTCAGTGTCATTGGTTTCGTCTTATCAAGACAGTTTGTCTATGAAGTTGATAAAGTCAGGGTGGGTTTAGATGAATTTGAATTTGAAATTGAAATGCTTGTTACTTAGAATGCATCGTGATTCGTGACCGATGATAAGATTATTTTAGCGACACATCAAGGGGAGGTAATTAACATTTTTTTTAATTTTTTTTAGATCACATGTAAAAAGAAATGTGAATTTCATTCCTTCCGTAGAAATAAAGAACGAGCATAAACCCTGTTATCAAATAGTTCAAAATTTAATGAAAATGCTGCGGTTAGATTACCTGTTTTCAAGAAAAGATAATAGTTATACTTGTTTGGTAATTTCATTTAAAGTTGACTTCCTTAAAACTGAAAAATATGCTTGACCTAAGCTAGAATATAGAAGTCTGCATTCATTTCATAGCCATTTGCCTTTCTTAAATCCAAGTCTCATTTCTCATCTTCATTTTTTTTTTAATTGGAAGATTGATGTACATATCACTGAATTCTTACATATTTACATGTCTAACACCTAAAGTTCAATTTTTACAAATATGGCACCTACCTAAGCATGAAAATTGTAATTCACTGTGGGTTGAATTGTTGAGCAGCTTAGGCTGTTGGAGTCATGTAATGACCCATGTCATATTCAGAAATATTTCATCACCTTTCCATTATTAAAAGAGTCGGTGTGAATCTCTTTTGAGACTTGAGCTAGGCTTATTGACATCACATAATTAAGAAATTATTGAGGTCAACAACTACGCACAAATATTTTATCTAAATTAAAATTAATACATTTATACAACTCAACAAGAATAAAAGAAAGAACTCACAAAATTAATCTTAAATAGCTGAAGTTGAGACAAATGATGATAGAAAATGCATAAACATATAATAAAAATGTACATTATATTAAAACTATGTTAGCATACTTATATTAAAAACTAAGCTAAAGATGGTTTGAATTAAATAAAGAAGATGGAGAAATGAGACAATGTTAATGTGCTTTTTCATTTCATTCCATTTAAGAACTATAATATCATCAATTTATGAAAGGGAGTATCTGGAGTTAGGATGCAAATGGCTAAGTCTACTTTTGATAAAGGAATGTGATTAGTTTGGTGGTTTTGAATGAGTAATTATGATGGCTACTATGTTTATGTTGTATATTTTGACAAATTTTGGTTATGATTGTGTACGGTTATCATCTCTTCACCTCCTATTAAGTTGAAATATGCATCGGGGGCCGGTTACTCATCACGAAGGTGATTGAAGCAAACGATAAACAGAGCATTCATGAAGATGTTAGAGTTGATCCAAAGATGCTACATCGCGAACAAAAATGTCTTTGATTTTATGCAGTCCTAAAGAAGTGATAACTAATTTTGATATGATTTGTGCAAATGTGAATGATCATATTACTATCAAGTGTAATGGTCACTATGTCATTATATTATAGAAAAGTAACAATTGATAAGTCGTGTCATATGTTAAACAATTGAGACATTTGAGTGGTATTTGATTTTGAATGTCATTTATTGCCTAAGAGATTTTGAGATGGAAATGGAGGATACGAATCTTGTGCCTTGGGATTATATAACTCAAAACTCTCAAGACATTACCGTTCTTCTTTATCCCTCTTTAATTATAAAAGAATTTTAGTTGGAATCATGTAGTTTGATAATGTTAGCGAAGCTAAATTTCTGCTTAGGCTTAAGATTACCAATTTTGAGGAGAGCGAGCATTAGAATTCATTATGGGTGTCAGTGATGTGCTAAATTGAATCTGCAGTTGGCTTTGATGAGGGTAGAGGGAAAAGTTGTGGAGTGGGAGTTATTGGATTATAGGATGAACGATGGTGTTATACGTGAGTTGGTGGCAAACCTAAAGGCATGTTGACTTTTAAAGAGAGTAACTGAGGCGTGTCGATGCTATGAGATCTAAGGGAATGCTCTAGAGTTGAATGAGTGTTAAAGCGGGTGAAGTTACTACTATAGATGTGAGCTAGAGTGGTGTGGATGCTATGAGATACAGAGATTTACTTAATATAGGGTCCTAACATTTATAGTATTTTAGGAAGAGCATATCAGTTAAAATGAAGCTAACCAATAAGGGATATGATTTTATCCTTCATTGAGATGTGATAAAGATTATTTTTTTTAGTTGAATGATGTAAGAATAACTTGTGGATTGCACCTATATTTTAATGATTGTCCAAATTTTATGCAAGAGCTGAGAGTGAGAACATGGGCTAAGATGGTGGAGATGAATGCACAATAAGGTTCTCATCGATAAGCATTCACGTATAGTATTGAGAATAAGAGATGATTTGAGCATCATCATGAATATTGTGTTTAACAAGGAATGGAGTAAAGTCATCCAAATATCCATTAGAACTAATAGCTAAAAACAGGACTTATGATCAACATGTTGAATGTTTCTTCAATGTGAGATGAATGTTAATCATGTTTGTTTGTTTTTTTTTTTTTTTGACATCAGAAGTTTGAGCTTAGAAGGAATAAAAATGCCTCCCAACTTAAGAGGGGGTCTTTTTGCATAGTTGACACCGTCGATCTTTTTGCATAGTTGACATAATCGAGGGATCTATGTTAGAATTGAAGAAGTAGGAAGAAAGGTGGTTATCATAAGTATGAGCTTAAAGTTGGGATGCCTTTACACATTAATCTTTAAAGCCATAAAAATTAAGCTGACGATGTTAGCTATACTTAAGAAGTAAATACATAAGAAGGGATATATAAGGTGTTTTTTTCTAATCTTCATATCCTTCCATGTAAACACCACAGAGAAAAATTTTACGCAGAGTACATATAACTACTGGTGGTTGTGTCAATTTTTGATAGAGGTCATTAATTGATTTGGTGGTCTTGAATATTTGCTTATTGTGCAGCTGGTGTTGTACCTTATGTTAGCTTTTAATTAAAATTTTAAGATTATCAATATTGTTTTAATGAACATCTTTGAAAACAATTTATTATTTGCCATATTTATTGATTAAGTGATTGCTCATTCACTTAGAAAACTAAATAGCAGAAGTCATAAAAGGAATGTTTTATTGATTATTTGTGTAGTTCATAGAAAACAAAAAGACATATCATGACTATTTGTACACTATCAATAAATTTGAGGTCGTTAACATATGAAGTCAACTCATCTAATATGTATGGACAATATAGACATTTCAATCCATTCGTTTAGTAAGATTCCGACAGACCTTTACAAATACAATGATAATTGTGTTGTACGTTACCTTCATGGAATCTATTTTAATGGCTGGGTTTGACAACTCTAATATTTTTAAAAAATGAATATGATTTTATGGAATCAATCTCAACCATTAAAACAATTTTTCATGCATTTTTATAATTAAGTTGATTGTATCGTATAAATAATATATATATATATATATATATATATATATATATATATATATATATATATATATATATATATATATATATAATGTTTGTCTTCGACATGGATAATAGGGTGTAAAAGTAGCTATGTTTTATAAAAATATTTTTAACTTTGCAAAAATACATAAGCATAAATATTTTAATGACAAGACAAAACAATAATAAAAAATATTTTATTATAGTGTATGATGTACTTAACCATTCAAATAGCAATTTAATGCAAAAACTATAACTGATTACCTTAGTTGATCGGATTTTCTTTAGAGACATTTCTAATTGGTGTTCTAGTTGCTCTAGTTCCTTTGTGGTCAGTAGAGGTAGGTCCTCTCCTAGAAGATTCCTGTAGATGTATTGCATTTTAAAATACATCATGCAGTTAAAATAATCCATAATTATAAAGCATGAATTTAGCCAAGAAAAAGAAAACATTTGAGCAACCTTTGTGACCGTTGTAGATATTCAACTCTTGCTTTCAACTTTAAATATTCCTGATAATTGTTCTGCTTCGATATGAAGCAACAACATCTAAGTCAAAACTCATAGATTGAAAAATTGCAAAATTAGTTTAATATACACAATGCTAAAAAACAGAGTTACATGTAAAAAAAAAGCCTTTAGAAATAAAAAAAATATAGTTAACAACTTTAATTATCACATAGAACAATAATCTTAGTGCTACTGCAAAATTTTAGATAAGTTTAAGATTCTAATGATTGGTCCCATGTAAACAATATAATTGGTAAAAATTCAAATATATAATGAGACCCTTAAGACATGAGCACGGAATGATATTTGTCACAAATAATGATGAGTAATTGATATAAAAGAGTGTCGAGTGTAATTCATGACTAATGGTCAATCTTCTATACTCAAAATAGTTTGGTCAATAATTTAAATATTTTATAGTTGGGTGTTTATAGTCCTTGTGTTAAGTGGCAACAAATTCCTTTGAGTATACTGGAGATTAAGTGGGTAGAATAGCGACTGATATGATATTTATATATAAAATAAGATGCTAAAATGATTAGTTAGTTCCCATAAAAAACAAGGGGTTTTTTGGATCTACTTTGCAAACTCTTTCCTTGATTTCAAGAAGTTCTTCCTGCAAAACAAACTCAATATCTAAGGATAAATTTGCTAATTGTAGAAAATTTCTTTTTTCTAAAGCATGATTTGGCTTTTGTTAAAGGCACGCTAAGTTCTAGAGATTTTTTAGCCTTCACTGCCTTGCAACATATAAGACCTTGGGTTATTAATAGTTCTAATGATGAAAATCTCAGATGGCTTTGACTCTTCTCAATACCAACTCGCTTGGTTGAAAACTCCTTGATTGGTTATGCCTCTTAAGTACTCAAGTGCTCTAGCTTTCAAACAATTGATTTTGTTGGGTGTTTCCCACCAACATTCAATCTTATAAGTCAAGCTCAACTTGCATTTCAATCACATTCCATTTATATCTTCTTCAAACTTCTTAAGGAATGATTATGTTAGCATGAAAGATCTAACTAATATTATTTTAAAGTTTAATTGGAATCATCAGAACTTTTGACCTAAGCTTTGGCATGAATGGAGCCTCGTCGCTGATGATAAGAGAGTGGTATGGCAAATATATTTCATCGTACAAACACCTTATTAAGCATCCAACTTCTTGTTATGTAAGTTGATAATTATCTTGTTAATTTGTAGCCTTAGCTTGTCCAAGGATTACTAACATAAGAAATATATCCTCAACAGTTATAAAATTTGATTAATTTATTGTTATTAAATCGTCTGTTATTATTGGCGATAATTACAAGTGGCGGCATAAACCTTTTGAAGGTTTTTGACTAGTGTAATTTAATTATTTTTTTAGTGGTTGTTTTGACAAATGCTTTCACTTTTTCCCACTTTATGAAGTAGCAATTTAGTATCAACAAGAACTATCTCTGATTGTTTCTAGCACGAAAAAGTACACGTTCATCGAAATTAAGTCCCACACTTCATTAGTCGGGAAAAAAAACTGATTTATCACTAGTTGTGAGCCTACAAGCAAAACTTTGTTTCATTCTTGTTTGGGCTACTAATCTCAATACAATAAGTAATACTTTATACTTTGCATGATTGTTGAATGCATAAAAACCTAGTCAAACACTATAAGTGGCAGTAACTCCTTTAGGGCATAAGTGCGCCACACCTACTTGATTATTTTTTCTTATGGCACCATTAATTAACAAAATATAAGCTCTCCATTTATTCCAATCAATTTTAGGATAGCTCCTTTAGTGGATACTCAATGGAAAAATTCTCCAAAGTTTAAGCTCTAATAGCAAACTAATAAAATCATTTGATATTGTATTCCTTAAGTTCAATTTACCACCTTGTGAGCCATTTAGGTAGCTTATGTTTATCTGACATCAAACAAATAGTTTAATCAGTATAGCCTTTATTAAATATATTTGAAAATATGGTGTCAATTCAAAGAGATTTTTTAGTACAAATACTATTATTTATATCAGGAGGTATATTTTCTTTAGATCACCAATGATTTTGCTAACATAATATATATGCTATTTTTGCCTCCATTCCCCTCCTACATGAATAAAATTAATTTTCTTATCATAAACTCACAATTACAGAAATAGTATTTTCTAATGGTGAATGCCACATCATACTCGATTTTCCACTCGAACTTTGACTTTTTCTAGACATTGAATGGAGGTGTTTCACTCCCCCAAGTATGAGATGAATCAGCTTAACCCCACAAGCCTATTTGTAAGCTTATCAATGATAGGGACTTCGGAGTTGAACTAATCTTATCAATATTAAAAAACATATCAACTTATTTCATCATTAACTCTTGGAACTAGCCGGTATTAGGAAAAAAGGCATTTCATTCGTTTCAACTTCATGTTTTCCTTTGAGGGTAGCAAAAATTTCCAATTAAACTTTTGTATTTTCAATTAGAGAATTCTCACTGATAACTTGCCAATACATTATTTATCATTCCTTTTTTTTCAATGCAAAAATACATTATTGATGAGCTATTGGTGTGTGGCACGCACATTCTTCATTCCAAACAACTAAAACATGTAATAAAAAGTTCCCTTTATCTTATTTTCATCAAATGAGTGCATCTTGATTTTAACAGAGAAGCACAAGCGCATTAGTCTAACCATTGAGTTTACCAATATGACAATTTTGGGTAACATTTTTTAATCTACACACTCTCCACTTCATGCTAGTTTTTTGTTGTGTGTTGTTAAGCTGGCACAGACGAGACCGGTCGAGAATCAATCAAGTAGTTTGCATCATTTGTCAAAGAGCATAACTGCTCATCAAGAGTGCAAGGTGGTACCGGGAGCCGCGATCGCATAATCCAGCGAGAAATGAGCAACGATCGAATGATTCAACGAATGGGAGGGGTACACGAAGGCATTAATCACGTATGCAAAGAGGAAAAATTAGAGGAGTTTGGGGGGAAAATTTTGAAGTGTTATGAGATGATTATATTATGGCTAATAACCTAGGGTTTGCTTTCTCTTTATACATGTTTTGTTGGCTGCAGCTTTTCATTCCTTTTTGTGGTGTTTCGAACGATGTCTAAGGTTGAGGGAGAGACGATCTACTCTTGAACTATAGATCATCATTGTATCTTGCTTATTTTCCTTTGATTTTCGTAAGAGCAACCATTGTTTGAGTTTTTTTATCTACTTCTTATAATTTTGTCAGCGTTTGTTTGCTGATTTTGGTTATAGGTCATATCAAATTTGTATCAGAGCAAGATATTACAGAGATGTCAAAAAAAAAGTGGATGTGTTGGAAGGAGAAGTTAGGAAAATAAGATCAAGATGAAAACATTCGCCACCATGGAGGACATGTTTTCTTGGTGGAGGACATGTTTTCTTCCAAAAGAGAGTCAAATAGAGGACGGATTCAAGAGTATTAAAGAAATGCGAGAGAAGTTGATGAAGCTCATGGAGTGCAGTACAATGGCATATTGACCGCTCGAGTTGCAAACCTTAACTAAGAGTTGATAGGGGAATATTTGGCTAAATCAAAATGGAAGGAAGTCGAATGAGAGGACACGAGGAGGACATCATTTAATGCCAAGAGCGTCCCCCTAGAACTCCGAGAGGAGGAGGGTGGAGACTTCCAATGAAGGTTTATAAGTTTTTATTTAATGGTATTAGGTCCGTGTGAGCGTGTTCGGAGAAGTTACCTCAGTGCTCGTGGAAGCCTAAGGATAATCCAATGGTATTTTGTCGGCAATGCGTCTATCAAACCACCAAGTGTTGAACAGGTTGACAATTTTTTGCCATCAATTTTATATAGAGCCCAAATGCAAGCTCATCGGCTTCCACGTTTTAACCAATGTTATCAAAATTGAAAGCAAAGGATAGAAGACAAGCTTAATTTCTTTGCCAAATCAGTAATGTTAAGTTAGATGAGTCGAAGAAATTTAATACATCTCTCTAATTAAGGCTGTTGTGAGATATGTACTTATTGGCATAGAAATGAAACGAAAAGAACACAAGCAAACACAGATCGTTTACGTGGTTCGATCCAACTGGATCTACGTCCACGGAAGGGAATCAATCAAATAGTTCACTAAGGCAAAAGAAATGGAGAATACATAACTTATACATAGAGATGAGCTCTCATCTTCCTTCTATGGCCTCCCTCTCAAGCAACACCTTGATACAAGGCCTCAAGATGCTCTCCTCCTCTCTAACTCTCTAGCTATTCTCTCCTCATTTGTAGTAGCTTAAGATCTCTTCCCTTTGCTCCTCCTTCGTGATAGCTTAAGATCTCTTCCCTTGCTCTCTTAAGCCTCACACCCTCTTTATTTATAGAAGCAAGATAGTGGTAGGTGTGAGGTAGGTGAGCGGTAGGTGGGCGGAAGGTGAACGGTAGGTGACATGTGGTAGGTGAACGGTACCACATTACAAAAGTGCCCTTTTACCTTAGTTCAATAATTGAGGGTCAAAATAACAATTCTCCACCTTGACCCTCAATTAAGAAGCTCGAAGTAAAGATTCCCTCCACCTGGCCCCTGAGGGGCCCTCAGCCCTTGCTTGAGTTTGCTAACTCCAAACAGTACATGGACTTAACAATCACAGTTCTTCCGATAAGAGAGTACAACCCCTTTTTCCTAACTCCTTGTATGACGACACGAGGATCTTTGGTTACTCTGATGTAGCCATTCTCTGCCTTGAACGAGCATCCGCTTGACTCCAGCGTACCTAAAGAAATCAGATTTATTTTGAGCTCTGGTACGTACATGACATTTTTTCAGTACTTGTTCAACTCCATCAAACATCCTTATCTTGATTGATCTACTTTCAACAACCCTGTGAGCTTTATTGTCTCCCAGTAGAACAAACCCATCATTTTCCTGTTACAGTGTCTCGAAGCAGTCTTTGTGAGGACACATGTGGAAATAACACCCTGAGTCGAGGATCCACTTCTTACTGGATTCAGATTCTGTCATCACCAGGGCCTCAGCAGAATCGTAGTCATCAGAGGCTACGCTTGCTTCTCCTGATTCTTCTGGCCCTTCTTGGTACTTATTCTTCATGTTTGGGCAGTTCCTCTTGAAATGACTGTCCTTGTGACAATGATAGCACTTGAAAGATCCCATTGATGACTGACTCCTGCCATCCTTGCTTGACCTTGATCTGTGCTGACCATTTCTTGAATCTTTCATGTCTGATTTTCTTCTAACAATAAGACTGTCTCCGCTGACTTCCTTGTCCCTATCATGCTTCCTCTGAAGTTCTTTGGCTCTAATTAGAGATTGAACCTTCTCCAGGGTAATAGTCTGCACCCTTCCATAGAGCATCGCATCCTTAAAATGCTTGTAGCTCTTAGGAATAGAGTTTAGCAACATGAGTGCCTTGTCCTCATCATCCATCTTGACGTCCATGTTCTTGAGGTCGCCGATGATCTTATTGAACTCGTCGATCTGCTCTGAGACGTATTTGTCTTCATGCATTTTGAAGGAGTATAGGCGCTACTTCAGAAAGAGCCTATTAGCCAGAGACTTTGTCAGGTAGAGTACCTCGAGTTTGGCCCAAAGTGCTTGAGCCGTTGTCTCCCTCGACACCTCCCTCAGAACTTTATCGCTCAGGCTCAAGATTATCAAACTGTGAGCCTTGTTCAGCATGCCGATCTTCTCCTTCTCAGTCATGTCGGTCGGCAATGCCGCCGACCCTTACAAGGCTTCTGCAACACCCAGTTGAACCAATAGAGCTCTCATCTTTACTCTCCATAGGCCGAAGTCGTTCTTCCCATTGAATTTCTCAATATCAAATTTGACGGAACTCATTGTCGTGGCTAGGATTTCTTCCAATGAATTTTACCTGCTGCCCTTCCAAGAACTAGGCTTCTCCCCGTGAACTCCACTGCCTTCGCCAACCGAACAGAGAGCTCTGATCCCTTATGGCAGAGATCACACCTGTTCACCGAAGAAAACTTTATGTTCTGTGCTCGCGCCTCCTTCCCATAGACACTCCTCTGCGTCCAGCAGAACAAATCAGGAATTCCTCCTCTGCCTCTCGGACGAGAATAACTGTCTCTCCAGAGCCGTCGCGCCTCGCCAAACTGCTCAGGTCCTCCTGCTTCGCAAACTCCCGAACAGGGAACTCCCTGAACCCTTCTCTATGCGATCTCCACCTCTTCTCTCTGGCCGAGCTACTCGCAAGACCGAACTCCTACTCTGAAATCCTCTGCTGGAAGCCCTGTCGCAAATTTTTGGCTCTAGCTCGCGAACTGTTCCTCCTCCGTCTCGCCGAACCGCACAACCTGCGGTGCGAATCCAGTGGATCAAAGCTTCCACTGCTCACCGAATTTGTCGCGATTTGGCTGCCTGCGACGCAATCCACTTGCTCCTCTGTTCGTGAATGTCGAACTCCTCTTATTCGTCGCTGGCCGTGAACACATTTACGCGGACACCTCTAGCCAAGAAGTATGGATCTTCCCACAGACGACGCCAATTGTTGTGAGATATGTACTTCTTCACATAGAAATGAGACGAAAAAAACATAAGCAAACACAGATCGTTTACGTGGTTTGATCCCAACTGAATCTACGTCCACGGAAGGGAATAAATCAAATAGTTCACTAAGGCAAAAGAAATGGAGAATACATAGCTTATACATAGAGATGAGCCCTCATCTTCCTTCTATGGCCTCCCTCTCAAGCGACACTTTGATACAAGGCCTCAAGATGCTCTCCTCCTCTCTAACTCTCTAGCTATTCTCTCCTCATTTGTAGTAGCATAAGATCTCTTCCCTTTACTCCTCCTTCGTGATAGCTTAAGATCTCTTCTCTGGCTCTCCTAAGCCTCACACTCTCTCTATTTATAGAAGCAAGAGAGTGGTAGGTGTGAGATAGGTGAGCGGTAGGTGGGAGGTAGGTGGGCGGTAGGTGACATGTGATAGGTGAGCGGTACCACATTACAAAAGTGTCATTTTACCTTAGTTCAATAATTGAGAGTCAAAATAACAAAGGCAAACTCTTCTACTAAAAGTAGATACAAAGCTGCAACAAATTCTCTAAAGTATAAAGGCGACATGGCTTAAAGATTGATCTATGATGACAATGCCTACATATCAAATTGCACTCGAAACATTGTGTTGACATCCTTGAAAATTCTTGGAGAGCCGCAAAATCAAAGTCCTGTGGCATCCAGATCAATATATATAAGTTTACAATAAACATTGTCCGCTTCGGATGCACAACAGATTTATCGGGGGGCATTTGTTGACCCACACATGTACTCCACAAAATGAGTCGATCGGTCATGGCGAGAGCAACAAATGAATAATGTGACACAGCACGATCAAATTTAGAATGTCTCAAACATGCTTGAAATTCACCTCAAACAATGCTTTTTTGCAATACGAACTCCGTCGTCGTATTTAGAACATTACAATTACCCATTGAGGGGACTTTCATGATCAAAAGAAAAGAGCACGGTGAAAATGACAGGGCAACGTCGCAACTATGCTTAATTCAAACTCAAATTATCTTGATTGTCAACGATATCACCAAAATGATCTCCGATAATAAAACAAATCATAAGAGCGCATATGAAATATCAAAATTCCCCAAAGTGAGGTTTTATGTGATTGAAATGATAATATATGGTGAAATCAACGAACAGCTAGTGCAACAAGCAATTTGGACCTAATTCAT
>NEWO01000038.1:1329128-1344369 GCA_003013225.1 Phalaenopsis aphrodite | reverse complement strand
TTATCTCAAATGTTGGTCCCGACAACTGCTGCGATCCTAAGATGTTTTTTTTTTTATTCGTTCCTTCGCAGCACTTGTCTTTAAGTAATATTTTTTCTTTTCTTTTCCACTCTCCTATTTGCGACTACTTCATCTCCCGCTCTCCCATGGCTCTCAATCGCAGTAAGCACAAGCATCTCCCTCTCGATCTCTACGCTGAAGGAGGAAGCCGCATGCCCTAATCTCACTTCATCTATTCCGCTTCTGCTCGACCCGCATTTCCCTCCGCCACTCGAAGCCCCAAAAGCCGAAGCTCTTCTTCCCGTCCGCCACTCGCATCTCCCTCTCGATCTATTGATGATGGCTATGTTGATCGTATACCGGAGGGGTCTATATATGTATCATAAAAATATAATATTTAAATAAAAATTTAACACCTGATGCTTAAAGCAAAAATTCATCCATCCTATGAAACCATTTGTCAAGTGGACAATTCTAATGTTGAATCGAGTTCACAAAGAGTCAATGTCATATCAAATATGTTATTAAAGTCAAACTCAAAACAATTTCATGCCAGTAAGGACGGGGTCCGAGTCCTCTCCGCGTTGTTCTTGCTGCCAAATTGCACCAAAAAGAAACAATTACGATCAGAGCCCTCTGACCGGGTGGTTGTCATCAAGTGACACTATTATATTACGGTCACAGCTGTAGCACGTATATTCCCCAATGATATTCAGCTCCTTTTTTAGTATTGAATCATAGGGTATATTTGGTAGCGCAAAAAAACATTTGTAAGCTAAGGCCGAATTAGATTGATCCTTTAGACAAACATTCACCCCATGTTTATCAAGGTCCCATTGGACAAAGCAAACCATGGTTGCTGACAAGGATACTTCGGTCATGTTGAGTCGACTCCCTCAGTTGACTAAGTGGACTCGAGACTATGACAACCCGGGACAACCTGGTGATAATTTTTATAATTTCAATTTTCAAATCTGCCACTATCATATGCTAAGTGCAAATACTTAGCTTCTGATGACTAGTCTTAATTGAAAGTGCTCTGTAGTTTTCATGTGGGGGAATTAACCATAGTTCTTGTGTCTATGAGAAACCTTGAACCCCAGATGTTAAAATCAGCACAAAATAAGGGTGAAATCTCTGGGTAGTGTTTTATCTACTATATCATATGCCTTAAAAAATTCTACCAAAATTAATAGCTATTAAGCTCTCAACGAGAGTCCGACGAGCTTTTTGAATTTTTCAGAACCCACAAGATGGTGGAGAAAAGTCAGAGAAGGGTTACAACATTTTTGAATTTAACATGGGGTTGATTCTTACATTACATGACCTACAAAGTGGCGTAGAACGTCCTTCCCTTAGACTTGGGCAACACAAATGTGATTTTAGAGATGAATTAGCTACAAAAACTAAAAGAGATGAAGGTGATCTGGAAATCATTGATGACAGAGATCCAGGTGGAGGGTAGAAAGGTGGTGCTGAGAGGAGATGCTAACTTATGTAAAACCATGGTCTCGTTCAAAACCATAGACAAGTAAATATGGGAGTAGGGATTACCTACTTAGTTGAGTTATAGAACATTGAGGAGGTCCTAGATCCCGAGTTGACAGAGTTCCCTGAAGGAGTCCAACAACTTCTGCAGCAGTTAACAGATGTCTTTCAGCAGCCCAACGGATTACCAAACCAGAAGAGAGCATGAGCACAACATTATATTAAAGGCGTATGTCCCTCCTATCAGTGTCAGACCATACCAGTATCCCCAAATTCAGAATAATGAGATAGAGAAGTCAATCTGAGAGATGCTCGAGGTGGGATTACCTGACCCATTTTGAGCCCTTACTGCAGTTCAATCTTGTTGGCGAAAAAAAAGGTAGTTGGAGGTTTTGTGTGGACTGCCAGGCTTTGAACAAGGAAATAATGTTGGATAAGTTTCTTATTTCAGTGATTGATGAGTTGTCATAAGAGCTTTATAGGGCAACCATTTTCTTAAAAATTGATCATAAGTTAGGGTACCACCAGATCAGAATGAATCCAACAGATGTGCACAAGACAACATTCAAGACATATAAAGAACATTATGAGTTCTTAATGATGTCGTTTGACTTCACCAATACCCCAGCCACATTTCAATCCCCCAGCCACATTTCAATCCCCCATAAAGAGGGTTTTTCAGCCTTACCTCGGGAAATTCATCTTGATCTTCTATGATGACATTCCAATCTTTAATTATACAGAGAATGAGCATGTGGAGCACCTGAGGACATTCATGGAGAAGTTGAGAGAGCACTAGTTGTATGTGAACTTGAAGAAATGTTCCTTTCCGCAGCTACAAGTGGAGTGCCTTGGGCGTGTGGTGACAAGGGTGAGGGTAGCAGCAAACCCATCCAAGACTGAGGCTATGATGGACTGACCTTTACCCAGAGTTGAGGGGATTCTTAAAACCTCACCATATACTATCAAAAATTTGTGAAGGGGTACAACACGATAGCATGTCCACAGATGGAGCAACCGAAGAAAAATAATTTCAAGTGGGGGCAACCGCAACACAGATCTTCAAACAACTGAAAAGACCACGAACAATGTACCAGCATTAGTAATTTCAATTTTTAGTAGATCATTTGTGTTAGAGACACATGCATCAAGATATGAATATAGAGCAGTACTCATTCATGACCAGTAGTCAATTGCTTACTTCACCGTTAGGACGTGGCTCAAGTCAGTGTATAAGTGGGAGTTGAAGGCTATTTTCTTGGCCATTCATAAACTGTGGCCATATCTATTGGGCCAACATTTTCTTTGTCAAGACATAGTAAAGGAGCTTGAAGTATTTTTTGAAGTAGAGGATAGTGACTGAAGAGCATCAGAGGTGGCTATCCAAGTTGCTGGGATATGATTTTGAGATTTCGTATCTGCTAGGTTTGAAGAATAAAGCCACATATACATTGTCGAGGAAGGTGGAAGATCCACAACTGACAGTTTTATCAGTACCCTTGATCCATTATTGGGAAGCAACGAGGTGAGATTGCGAGCAAGATGAAGGACTGAGGAAGATAAAGGCAGAGTTACTACAAGGTCCGAACACTCATTCAGGATATTCCTTGAGGGAACATCAACTATTCTGCCATGGGTGGTTCACGTTATAAAGGGCATCAAAGTACATCCTCATACTATTGCAGGAGTTTCACGACAGAGCAGTCAAAGGATTCAGGGGTGCAAAAGACATGCAACTTTTTGTCGACGGAGCTTTATTGGGTGGGGATGCACAGAGGCATGGAAAACATTGTGGCATGGTGCGATGTGTGCCAACGATATAAAAACTTGGCAATGACACCGAGCGGGTTGTTACAACCCTTAGCATTGTCAGAAAAGGTTAGGGAAGAAGTGACAATGGATTTCATAGAAGGGTTGTCGTGATTAGAAGGGTTTACAGGGATCCTGATGGTGGTGGATCACCTGAGCAAATATGTACATTTCATTCAATTACAACACCCCTACACTGTGATCTCGGTCGCTATGGTGTTCATGCGAGAAGTGGTCCATTTGCATGGAATGTCAGAATCAATTATATCCGACAAGGACAAGGTGTTCCTCAACTAGTTTTGGAAGGAGATATTCAGGTTACAAGGAACATTTCTTAAGAGAAGCACATCAAATTACCCTTAGAACGATGGCTCGACGAAGGTGGTCAACAAGAGTGTGAAGAATACCTACGTTGTTGTGTATCAGATAGGTTGGTCCAAGTGGATTGTGTGGGCTGAATACTGGTATAATATTTTGTACCATACAACAAAGCAAATTGTTCCTTTCAAGATTTTGTATGGGTGGGGTCTACTCCATCTGATACACCATGGTCATAGTGCTACACCGACATCTAATGTTGATCAATAATTAGTCAAAAGAATATTGGCAGAGCTCAAAGAGCATCCTCTGAGAGCCAAACAAATCATGAAGAGGAACACATAGAAGGAGGTGCAATTCAAACCGGGGACATAGTTTACTTGAAGCAGGCTCTACAGGCAGAAGACGCTGGCTAGGCAGAAGAGTGAGAAACTTTCACCATGGTATTTCAAATCTTATTAGGTGATGACACACATTGAGATATTAGCGTACTGTTTGAGGCTACCGCTATCATCGGCATTACATCAAGTTTTCCATGTTTTGTAGTTGAGGCATGTTATCAGAGATCATACACTCTCATCGTCACTACCTCTGATGATGACAGAGGACCTGGAGGTGATAGTAGTATCTTTAGAGTTTGACGAATTGCACTAAGGAGAGGCGAGAACAAGGGAGCTACTTATTAAGTGGTAGTGTTTGACAGAGTATGAAGCAACATGAGAACCTTATGAGGTGATCATAAAACAGTTTCTATCAAACAAGGTGCTTCTTTGGGAGGGGCATATTATTATGCTGGTTGTTGAACCAACTCGGGCGAGATCGGTTGAGCATCAATTGACTGGCCTGCCCCATCTGTCAAAGTGTTGAATGACTCTTCAGAAGCATAAGGCGGGGCGAGAAGCAGCGACTGCACGATCCAACGATCTAGGAGCGGTGACCGCACTATCAAGAGAGCGAGGAGCAATGACCGAACGACTTAGCAAACAGGAGGGGTCCACGAGGGCTTTAGACATGTATGCAAAGAGGAGAAATTACAGGAGTTTGTTTGAAGCGTTGTGAGAAAATTATATTAAAGCTAATAACCTAGATTTTACTTTTTTTCTTTATGTATGTTTTGTTGGCTGTAGTTTTTCTTTTCTTCATGTGGTATTCCTAGCAACTTCTAGCGTTGTAGTTGAGACAATCTATCTCTTGAACAATCCATCATCATCGTGTCTTGTTTGTTTTCTTTTGGTTTTCCTAAGAGTAGCCCTCGTTTGAGTTTTTCCACCAACCTGTTACAATTTTGTCGTTGTTTGTTCCTTGATTTTGGTTCCATATCATATCATTTTCTTGACCATGTGGCCTCCCTGATTAATTTGATAGCAAATAATTTATCTACTTATAATATTTTATTTTAAAGATTCATGGAATGGTCACACTTTCTTTTTTTTGCTAATTGGCGTAGTTTCTAGCTGGATGTTAGAGATCAAGTTCAGATTTAAGCAAGTTTACTAGGTTAGTCAAGTATAATACTTTCGTTGGCAACACTAATACAAAAATTGAACCAAATTAAATTATAAGCAAAACCGATTCGACCAAATTATAAGTAGAACCAAACCGAAACTGCACTGTAACATATTTCAATTTATTCAGTTTGGTTCAAGTTTAATAAAATTTTGGAAAATAAAATAAAATAAAAAATCTGATTTTTGTAATGCAAAAACTAAAATCAACATAAAATATAAGCAGAAAAAGAGAAACCAAACCAATGATATATGTCATTTTTTTTTTCTAATACCAAATCAAGAACCTGAAAATAGTATCATCCTTTAAAAAATTGAACACAATCATTGAAATATAATCTATGAAAATTAACTTTTAATTTTCAAATCAGACTTCGATTTTCTTCACAGGTTAAAATGAGTTTTGTAGGTTCCTCAATCTCCACATCAACAGCGATTCTTTCCTCCTCTTCGGCCTCTGTCGGCGAGCCCAACTTCTCCTTTTTCACATAATGTCTTTTTTTTTTTTTTTAAACCTTAATGTTTGCATCTATATACACATTATTGTATTATAATGAAAAAAAAAAAATCATTTGAAAACATGAAAGCAGCAAAAAAAAGGTTCATTATTTTCTAAATAATTAGTTATTTTAAAGGATTCCTATAAAGTATTTTATGCCTCAACGAGAGATAAAACTCTCATTTAAGATTTTAAAAGGCTTAGGCAAAGAAAGAGCTTCATTATGAGCCCTGCTTGCCCAGTTACAAACTCAAGCGCTTAAATTTATATCATGTAGACTAAGCCATAAAGGGAGTGGAGAACTATGAAAAGAGCACAATTGCAGTATTAGTTTTTCTTAGGTTTTTTGATAAAACAATTATTTTTCAATTTATAAGATAAAATCATAGCTCAATGCCGTGTATACTCAAAGCAGATTTGAAAAATTGACTCAAAGCAATTTCAAGTTTGATCAGGTTTTATTTATTTTAAAGAACCTTAGCAACATTACCATTATTTAATACCTTCAGCTTTTAAAATAATTAAAAATTTTATATTTTTAACAGTTATGTATAGTTCTCTTAAAATTCTTTTTGAGTTCTATAAATAACAAAGATACATTGAGTTGACTCAGATCAAGCCTGAGTCAGGTTGGCTTAACTAAAAAGGTTTTTAATTTTGAATCGAGCCGAATTCTAACATTTTAATTTCAAGTAAAAAAAGTTTGCTCAAACTCATCTCAATATCAATCTTAATAAAGTCATGATATGTCAAATATACCTAATATAGTCAATATAATGCACACTTTATTTATTTATTTATTTATTTATTTGACATAAAATAAAAAAAAATTAGCAATAATTTTTTCTTTATATTTATTAGCAATTTCACTAATCTATGAGGAAGATTACTTGCATTTAACTAGAGCAGCTGAAATAAGAACCTGCGTCTCCTTGGATGGAATTCTGGTCTCTGTTGTATTATAGCTGCACTTTTGGTATCTCTCGATCGTCTTCATCATGCTGCAAGAAAAAATTAGGATAAATAAATTAAATTCTATAATTGAATGTTGACTGATTTGTGGAATATAATTAAGTTTGAGTGAGTAAATTTTGTATCGTATATTTATTTTTGGGTAAGTGAATATTTATCTCTTGATATGACCAAAAATAAATAACTAACTATATGTGTGTGTGTATATATATATACATATATACATACATATATACATACATACATACATACATACATACATACATATAGTTAGTATATATATACTAACTATATGTATGTATATATATACACATATACTAACAATATGTTAGTATATATATACATATAGATAGATATAAATACATACATACATACATACATACATACATACATATACATATATATATATATATATATATATATATATATATATATATATCTATATATATATATCTATATGTATATATATATCTCCAAATTAAATATATATATCACCATGTCGTTGTTCCGCTCTGCTAGGGTTCCGCCCCATGGCGAACTCTAGCGTCTTTCGCTTCGTCTCGCGCTCGCGTTGTCTCGCGTTTGCGTTCGCGTCTCGTCTGGCGGTAGTGTTGCAGCTGTGCCTGTGTCTCGTCTGTGATAGAGTCGCTCGACAGTTTCTGCCTGAATCTCATTTTTTTTTTCACAAAGCCGCTCGACACCTGTATCTGCTGAGTCTCGTCTGCTACAAACCCGCTTGACAGCTCGACACTTTCCTGCTTCTGCTGTGTCTCCTCTGTGACAGAGCCGCCCGGTATGTTTCTGTTGTGTCTTCTCAGCGACAGAGCAGCCGGGTCTGCGACAAAGCCCTTCGACACTCGTGCAGCTTCTCACTGTGTTGTAGGTTGACATTGGCTATGGTAATGGCCTCAGTGCTTTCCTAGGCCGCTGCCCTCGCCGGTGATAACCTTGAAAAACCCTTATATGCTACAGCGGTTCACAAATGCAGCTTACCTTTCACCTCGTAGATAATACGGTATTCTCGCAGATTTACCATGATTCGTTTGCAAGAAATGAAGATTGCAATCTTATAAAAAAAGTAGAGAAAAAGATGGGCAAACCAACAATTTTCTTTTCTGACGCTGAAATTTCAACTCGTGCAGAAAAATACAAATTTACACTAGCTGGAAAGTTCCAATTAGGTTGCCCTAAAATGAAGATCATCAGAAATGTTTTTGAAGATTTCAAATTGGTTGGGGATTTACATGTGGGTCATTTCAATGGAAAGCATGTTATGATACAGCTGAGCACGGAAAAAGATTACACCAGCATTTTCTCAAAGAAATTCATCACAATTAAGGGAAAACATATAAAATTGCTCAAATAGACCCCCAATTTTGAGCTCAGTCAAGAACCCCAATTGCACTTATCTGGTTCTCATTACCTGAACTCAAGCTTCATTTCTTTAACCTACCTATCTTATATGCAATTGAGACTATCCTTGGAAAATCTTTGCAAGTATACTTATCTACAGTTCATTTCTCAAGGCCCTCTATTGCAATGATTCTGATTGAACGAGATATTGCACTACCAAATGTAGAAGAAGTCTGGCTTGGATCTGTTCACAATGGTTATTGGCAAAAAATCATTATGAAACAAAAATCTTACTACTGCAAGCACTGCAAGATGTTTGGACACCCGCAGAAGAAATATTCAGATTGCATTCACAGTTGAGAACCAATAGTCAAAAGCAGGAACACACTATTAGTGCACCCCATGTGCCTGAACGCGCTCCCAGCAAACCTGATGATAGCTAACCTGAGGAGGGAATCACCACAAGCCAGGAGTTGGTGTCTGCCCCTGGGTCCCTAGTCCTGACCGTACTACAACGGATAATATTCGAACTGAAAATCAGGATAGTCTCGCAGCTCCTATTCAGAAAGCATCAGGTGCAGAGGTAACAATTCACACTTCACATACACTAAGAACCTATCGCGGCGATGACTATCTTTCCTCCTATTACAGTGCTAACATCAAATCAGATCGACGATCACATGAGTCAGCCTTCCGATGAAGAATGACAGGTTTACACTTCTCGGCGGAAGAAGAAGGTTGGGGGCTCACTCCAACTTAGAAACTTAATGGATGATACTTTGGTGACTACTGACAATGGCACGACTCTTCAAAGTTTGTTATCTGCTTCCGCTCCTAAAACTAGAGGAAGAGACAAGACTAAACTGTTTCATCCCTAGCTACTTGTTTTCTGCATATTTGAAATTTGTTTTAAATTTTAGTGAGTCTATCTGTATTTTTTTTTGGGTATTATTGTACTTGTATCGTATGGTAGGGTGTCTGCTTTGGGCTCTTCTCATACTACCTTTATGTATTCTTTTCTATTTCAATAAAATCAGCCCTTGGGCTTTTTAAATAAAAAACATATATATCACCAAATTATATAAATTATTATAATTTGGTGAAATATTTTTGAGTTTAGGCAGGCTAGTATGAGCTAATTAGAGCCTGAAATCTTCTTTGTAGACACGTGTAGGGAGTTGTACATCTATCATTGACAAACAATATTTCTCCAACATTTTATCTTAGAGGACAACAACTTGCCTGATTAATCCTGCATAGACATATAAGAGAAGCCCTCAGTGATGTTAAAGATTTATCTAATGTGAAAATTTTTTGATCTTAAGAGGATTGAAGGTACTTCATATAAGTAGTGGTACATATCAATGAGTTCAATTTGATAATTACTTGAGCTTAATTTGTATCAAGTTCAATGGTAAAATATATGCGTTTAACTTGTTAACTTTACTATTAAAATCCTAAGTTAAAATTGAGACACTTATTAGTAGTTCATAGAGAGAGTATGAAGTTAAAGTTTGATAATGTTCATTACTGAATCTTATTTTAAAATATTGGAAAAAGACAGCTGAGTAAAGGGTCTTCCTTTTTATCTCAAAATCTTAAGATTATAGAAAAAAGTACAATTGTACGAAGAGGCAATATCACAAACTGATTCAAATCCGAGCTTAGCATCGTCGCACGGTTCTGCTTCCAAAAATCAATGCAGAAAAGTTATGTCAGGTGGTCGATGCATGACCGACGCTATGGATTAGCGTCGGCTATGACCAATGCTAATCTCACTTATCAACATCAGCCATGACAGACGCTAAAGCCCTAAAATAGCCCTCCCGTGAACCGCAGCTCCACTTTTCACTCATTTATTTTCTTCGGCATTTGGTTGTCGTCTCTGTGGCCTCCGAGCTTCTCCGACTATTTTGGGGCCGATTTATCGCTCCAAATCCGTCCAAGGTGATAAATCTTCTTCCACGCTTCCAAGGTTTGATTTAGCATAAGTTTTCATTTTTTTTTCCTTGCAAAGGTGTTAGATCGTAAAATACATAAGTTTTGCTCAAATTTTTTTAGTATTCCACTGTTAGATATGCAATGCATATAGATTTTTTGGTTTTCCCTAACTTTAGGTTTGAGATATGTAAATACATAGGAAATTTGTGCTATATGAAAATTTTGGGGTGAGATTTTCAATGCATCAGAAAATTGTGGTATGAAAACTATGAAATTTTGGTGTGAAATATGTGAATGCGTAAGAAATATTTGCTATATATGTAAATATGAAATTTAGTAGCTAGATATGTAAATGCATAAGAAAATTGTAGAATGTATGTAAACAGGAAATTTAGGTGTGAGATATGTGAATGCATAAGAAAATTGTGGTACGTATGTAAATATGAAATTTAGGTGTAAGCTATCTTAATGTATAAGACATTTTGTGCGATGTATGTAAATACGAAATTTAGGAGCGAGATATGTAAATGCATAAGAAAAATATTGTGCTATGTATGTAAATATGAAATTTAGGTTTGAGATATGTGAATGTATAAAAATTGAGGTATGCATGTAAATCTGAAATTTAGGTGTGAGATATCTGAATGTATAAAAAATTTCGTGATATGTATGTAAATATGAAAATTTAGGAGTAAGATATGCAAATACATAAGAGATTTGTGTTATGTGTTTAGGGTTAAAAATTTAGGTTTGAGAAATGTAAATACATATGAAATTTATGTTATGTATGTAAATAAAAAAATTTAGGTGTGTTGGTTAGGTGCACATCACACATAAGTTTGTGTCATGCATGTAAATAGAAAAATTTAAGTTGATTTTCTAGATTTGTGGGCTATGTGTTTCGGGTATGATGTTTGGGTGTCATAAGGTTTCAAGTATGATGTGCAATGTGTAGGTGCACTACTCTATAGAGCTACATTTATGATACAGATAGATATTTGAAGCGTTGGATCGTGGGTGTATAACGGATTATATCCATAAAAAAAAGGATAAACTGATGAGTTTATTTTTAGCGCTGAAGAGTTCGTGCATGTGATATCACATCTATATGTTTACCTCTCAGAAGGTAGGTTATAATGCCCCTATGTGAAGCACAAAAATCAAGCTTACCTGACACTTGACGAAGTAAAGTTGGACCAACATCAAGGGGGATTTAAACATGACTATTGGTATTGGACTTCACACAGTGAATTTGAACCAGTTGTTCACTACAGTGATGTGGGAGTTTCATCAAGTTATGCCCCACCAATTGTTCATGATTCTGACATGTTTGAGCAAATGTTCGATGATGCAAGTAGGGCTCATTTAGTTAGGAGTGTGTCTGATGATGACCATGAATATAACAGTGAAGCGCAACAATTCTATGAACTATTAAATGTTGTCCAACAACCATTATGAGAATGATGCACTTCACACACAAAGTTAACAGTCACCCTAAAAATGCTGAGTATCAAATCTGATTTTAACATCCTTAGAGAATACTTTAATCAGGTAGCAAAATTATTAAAGGAGACAAACTCTGCTAGTAATTTAGTTCCATAAGATTTGTACAAAACTAAAACGTTAGTGGTGAAGTTGGGGCTGCTATCTGAAATAGTTGATTGCTGCATCAACAGATGCATGTTATATTACAGGGAGAATGTACAAGAGACGAATTATAAATTTTACAGTGGTGATTGGTTCAAACTTAGGGGAAGAAAGAGTAAATACCAAAAGAATATTCCTTACAAACATCTCTTTATTTTCCTCTCATTCCACGACTCCAACGTCGATTTGCTTCTAGTGCACAGCTCCTCAATTGACATGGCATATAGCCAACATCAAACAATGATGGGCAGAGTTTTAAAATTCACAAAACCCGAAGAATCACTCCATCAAAACCCCTTCCCTTAATGTGTTAGCAACATAACCTAATTATAGTTTTTTATGATGATATTCTTGTCATTTCTAAAAAATCCCATGTTCAAAGTTACTAATAAATTTCATCTTGATGCTTCACTTTTTAATATTTCGATCGTTATCTAAATGAATTCAACTCAAGTAATTTTTTATTTTGTAGAAAATTTTTCATTAAAATAATTGTTCAAATACAGACATGCAAAATTTGTATGAAGCTTTGCCTGGAAATGGCCTAAAAAAACTAAAGAAGTCAAATAGGTAAAAATCCTAAACATCTACTAAAATATACAAAACAAGAGTATATATTAATTAAACCCAAAGCATTGTAAGTAATCCGCAGCCGTTCTCACGTCCCCCAATGTCCAAATAATCACCATTTAAACACAGACACAGTACAAAGCCCCTTCTAACCCATAAACATAAGCAGACAACAAAGCAACGATGATCTATGTCATAAAAAGCATCCCAAATCTTCCAGACAAGACAAAAATTGCACAGAGCCAAATAAACCACTTCACCGAAACAAAAGCATGGATCCAGGCAACCAAACCCACAACCATCGACCAAGATTGCCATCCCAAGCCCACCACGATCGCAAAGCACTCAGCTATTTCCAAAAGCCTTAATCAAGCGAATACACCAAGCAAAAACCTAAAAGACATCGATTAACCAGCTGATTGAACAAATTAATACCTATTACCTGGAGCTACTACAGAACTCAAATAGTCTGCCTCGGTTGGAAAAGACGATTAGCGCAACCTCAGCATCACAGAGCACTGAAAGCTCATACGCCTTCTTCAGTAATCCATTCCTCCTCTTTGCAAACGTCACTTGTCGATTAATCTTGTTCTCAATCATCTTCAGCTCCACTCTTCCCCTTCCCATCTCTCTTTCTTTTTTCTTCTCACGATCACTCTGTACTACATGTATGTAGATCGGAGGTGGGTTGATTGCGGGATTAGAACTTTTCTTTTTTTTGATCTGTTTTCCGATTTCGACGCGGAGCTTTACTGTGTGGGTGGTGAGGAAGACCAACGTGAACCTTAATATGTACGAATTTTCGAAGGAGGTGATACGTGTCGCGTAACCAGTGGACATTTTTTATTTCGCATAAATGCCACTGGAGTTTTGGTGAATTATGGCAAGCAGCTTCTGCATGCTACTGTTCCTTTAAATGTGCGAACATTTTTATTTTGATATGGGACAAGGCTAGAAGTGAATAATACAAACATACAAACACACACACACTTCGTAGGCCCATCCATCCTCACATATCTAACCAATCGATCTCGCGCTACAAGGCAGATGCACTAAGGTGGGATCGAACCCATGTCCCCATTGGACTTACACTAAGTTGCACAACCAGAGTCATTATAATATTATACTATTAATACTTTAATGACAAAACAATATAAGAATTTTTATGATTTTTAATATTTTCACCCTAAAAAATATGATACGTTTTAATGAAAAAAGAAAAAAAATATGTCGTATAATATTCATTTAAGTATTGGGATGCTGCATTTTAGATTTCTTTTCATAGTGTTGAATTAATATTATTGATGTGTGCCAGAAAATTCGTGGCGGTAGAGTAATGTATTATCGTCTTAGCTTTGCATGAGGATTCAGCATATATTCGGATGAAAGTGAATCAACCTGTGATGACACTAGAAGTTTTTACGTAGAAAACTCGGAAAGTGAAAAATCACGGGGTCTTGCCCAATTGCGAAAATCCACTATTTATTTATGATTACGAGACCTTTTGTCCCACATACAAGAAATGGTTACTAACTTTCTAAGTTATAACGTCGACTGATGATGTCTACCAGCGGTGGTCGACGATACTCAACAAAGGTCAGCGGTGATCGACGGTAGACGACAGTGGACGACGGTGGTCGTCGACGGTCGGTGGTATTCGACGGCGACCGGCGATGGTTGATAGTGGTCAGTGGTGGTTGACGAGAGTCGGCGAACGAGGGTCGGTGATGGTCGACGACGATTAGCGGTGGTCAACGGCGGCCGGTGGTGGTGTTGGACTTCAACTCCATCACATAGTCTCAAGTTCTCTCCCAAGGCCTCCCTCCACCCCTCATGAAAGGGGTAGAGGTCTATTTATATTGTTCTGGGTGTCATTAATGCAAAAATATGAACAACTTTGATCGAACGGTCCAGAGAGCTTCCTTCGACCATACGACATTTAATGGACATTTGAGTGTCTTAATGATTTCAGAATTGAATGATCTTGGGCTCGTTAGATTCGTCTTGTCGAGACGATTTGAGTAAAGACTAGCTAGTGTCGACATCTGTTTGACCTTTCAAATGTGTCCAAAAATCTTCTAAGAGTGGTTTCATAACTGGATCTGGGCTCAATTTGACTCGGATTAGACTAATTTTTATATTATTAGATTCGTCTCATCGAGCCTAACAGTTTGACTATAAGTTTGTTGAAATCGAAGTTCTGTATGACTTTTTCTCAATAATTGAAGGTTTCTTATTTAAAATATCATCTCAAGATCCGAGTCATACCTCGAGATTCATATCGAATGATGAAAATTTGTTAATAACGTATCAATTATATTAAAACATGATTAGTAAATTAAGCATCTAAATGCTTTCACAAAATCATATGAAATTGCGCTTAGCATGAGAAATCATTCTTACTCGTGCCAAAAAAACGTTAAATTAGCTTCATTAACTAACCATGCAACTGGTATAAGCACATTGTTGTTAGTATATGCTTTTTAGAGGATTGTTTCAATGAGAATAGTAAGTAGGCATTGCCATCTCCTAACCAAATTGCATGCAACCCAAAAAACAACTTGTCTGGGTTTATTTAATCCATTGAATAGTTATGTGACATCAAAATTGTGTTATTTTTATGCACATCATTCAATATTATGGGTCATATTTTTTTGGGCCTTTAAATCATCTTGAGTTACTCTGATTTAAATCTTAAAAAAATAATCAAGCACACATGCATGAGGACCTCTGTAGTGTAGACATAGATGATTAGTCATGATATTATGTAAGAAAATGAGATCCTGTCAAGAGACAATATAGAGAATCACAATCGAACATGACCTGTAGTTTGGCTGACAGACGTTCCCTTCATGCATGTTGGTTCACATGTGAACTTTGCGGTATAGTTGGAGAAAAAATGTTCTCCATTATTGGCATTCACAAAATGTGCGGTCCTCATGAATAGTCAAAGACATATTTAGTATTTGGTGTAGTAATTGGGCATCCAATTATTGCTTTATGGAAACTCAACCCTAATTAGCTTGCAAAATTTATAAGAATTTGTTTTTAGTAGTTGGGATGATGAATAAGAATTTTAAGCTCCTCAAATAATTGTGTACTAAAAATGACTCATATATCAGTTAATTATGTTGGGTAA
>NEWO01000038.1:1304496-1327766 GCA_003013225.1 Phalaenopsis aphrodite | reverse complement strand
AATCGGAATATATATATATATATATATATATATATATATATATATATATATATATATATATATATATTCGATTATTAGATATTCAGACGTCACAATGCTCAAAATTCATCCAATCGTTGCTCGACAACATTGTACGAATTCGAGAGCTACCGTACCCATTTTCTACTACAGATGCAATATGGGCCGGCGGTGAACAGCAAGCTTTGGTTCTCGTAAGGAACTTCTCCCTGCAGTCGTGCAATGATTGTTTTTTCTGCAACACTGACGTACTTTCTGTTAAGGTAATGCGGCCTACTTTGTTGTGGCGTGGTCTGTTTGAGGCAGCTGTAGCTTATACAATTTATGCTGATAAATAATTGATTCTGATAATCTGCTGATGGACAGCTGATCGGAATAAGCTGACTAGCTGTTTGGTTTGTGCGTTTGGAAAACAATTAATTCTGGATAAATGATCATTACGCCCCTGTTATGTATAAGTTGTTTAGTTGTTTGGTTTGTGCGTTTTGTAAACAGCTTATTTGCAAAATTAAAACCAAAATATATATTAAAACTACAATTAGTAATAGGATTATAACATTCAATTTAGAATGTGAAAGCAACAACTCATGAGAACTGTTACTCGGTTGTTGCACGAGAGAACCCTGAGCAACATTATATGGTCGGGAAACACTCGAACCACAAGTGATGGTCTCCGATTGTGACACCGTCGAACCTCGTGCAACATTGTTCGACCTAATTAGTTTTACAAATTTTGACTCTGATTCGTTTGCTTTAACATCTAAAAATCATGTAACATCCAAACCAAAACAATCTCACAGAAATGATAAAAAGAGCAAAACACAGATCAAAAGCAGGGCTTACATAGATACCACACAGAAAAATAGATGAATCCCTCACTTAGAGCCGAGAACAAAAACCTAGATAATGAATGGAGCCAGCATTCAAGACAAAATTAAACTAACTTCCAGACAGAAACGATATCACATACGGAAGAACGACTGCAGGCCAGGCGAACGCCTCAACGGCGTCGGGCTCACCGGAAGATGGCGAGGAGTCTTCCTACGATTGGGCGTGAGGACGGTGTAGATGAGAAGAAGAAGTTGCGGAGAAGTTGTAAAGGGGGTTTCGGCGAAATCAGAAAGCAGCCGCTCTTGCTCTTGAGGACATAGGAAAATTGCGAGCCCTCGTTAAATCCGTGTGTTCTTTATTGTGTTCGTTGATTTCTGTGTTGATTTGTTCTAATTCCCCAACACAATGTAATCGGTCCGTCGAAGGAGACTGTGGGCCAAGGTGGCCAACTCAATGTGGTCAACGGGCTGGAGGTGGGTGGCCAACCATTTGGAGGCGGCAAGTAGGCTTCATGTGGCCGGACAAGGGCGTGCGCTTGATAGGAAAATAGACTGCAGGTGCGATTCTGACCGATTCCTTTATGTTGGCAACATTTTTCTATTATACAAATTTTACTTATGAATATAATAGTTATAAAATGTATTATTCGTTAAGTTTAACGGTAGCTCTGACAAATTAAAAAATTAAATGAAAAATTTCATATAATAATTTCATAAGATTTATTAATTAGATTTGAGTAATAAATTAAATGTATATTTGATGAGAACCTAAATGACCTAAATAATCTCATATTTGTTTCAAAACTAGATTGGAAGTTAAATTCATGGGCTATTACACACACACACACACACACCTTATTTTTCCTTGCCTCAAACATCTACATTTTGATCTACACAAATTTTTATACTTATCTTTTATGTTCCTTTTTTATTAAAAGGGAATAAGGTTGGACGAAACATGAATCGCGCAACGCCGAGTTTCTGTTGTTGTAGTAGGATCCACGCTCTTAGCAGCGCATCTAATTTATTGGATGTAATATTTTCTCCCAAAGTTAAGACCTCAAGGAAGAGCAACTCCCGGTGCTTGGCCCATAGAAAACCAAGGATATTTGAGTTATAATGTGGAAGACTATTTTTGTTATGAGAAATAAAGCTCTCTCGAGTCCTTCATAACTAAACTTGTTCATAATACCTAGCTTACGTGATATGGTATGAAGTGTTGTTGGCTATATACATGAAATACATAAAAGAAAAGGCGGAATTACATACATAGCACTAAAGAATACTTGTTTCCCACCTATGCTTCATTATTTATTCAATTTAGCTCCCATTAACGACATAAGCCGATCACATCAGACACCTGCCCCCTTTGTTTTGTAGACCCATAAATAACAACTCTAGGGCATGGTCTTGCAATTACTAGTCCTCAAGAACTTGGACATGCGCTCACCAATGCTTGCAAAAAACCAAACAATGATTGTATGAAACTATGACAAATTGAGGATGTAGGTAGTGGATTACAGTTGTCATAGCTTGAAAATTTCAAGAGCATCATTGACACCGAAGTCTAAGTCCTCTCAACAGTTGGACTCATGCTCTTCGGAGTTCATAGATAACATGGCAAAAAAGTCATGGAAGTAGGGCGAGCCGGTTGCAAAGTTGCAAACGGGATTTGCACAGTTCGCTAGAGCTTGCAAATGATAACGAATTAATCAACTAACGAGTTCTCCAAACTTCTAGCCAACACAAGCTATGGTCCAATGAATGACATTATATGGTTAGTGATTTTAAAAGAGGGATGCTATTTCATTATCTACTCTTAACATTAATAATCATGATAACATTAAAAAAAAAACATAGTATCATGATGATATTATGAAATCAAACCTAATCTAAAATTTGACCTCTACTTAAAAACCGACACATACCCACAACTAGAAGGCTAGTGCCACCTCAAGATTAAAATTTTAGAATTAGTCAAATCAAGATTGTTTATTGGCATCTAATTGAGTCACATTTTGCCTTTGGCAAATTCCCTAATGTTTTTTTATAAGAACTTTAAGCACGTGACAAAAAAGTATAACAAGTGAAAGTTGATGTTGATTTGCATTGATTTGGAACTCTAAAAAGAAATATCAAATATATATAAATGGCTCTAAAGTTAAGAGTTGATGTGAATTTTATGATTAAATTTATCTCTAAAATCAGAGTTGATGCTGATTTGCATTGATTTGAGGCAGTGGTGCGACACCGCTTATTTGACAAAACTGTGTTTTGCAAGTCTTTTTAAAAAGTTGCATTAAGAAGATGTGTTTTCCAACCTAACCTGGTTAAGTGTGGTGACTATAAAAAAGTTGTGGTTTGAGTTTTTTAACATAAAAAAAAATTTGTAATAGCCACTATAAACAGTTGCAACTGCCCCCAACAGACCCTAAAAATAACTTTTTGTTCAAGTTGTGACAATATATGCTTATTCAAGTGCTAATTGAAGAGGTAGCCCTTAACATCATTTTAGGTAGTATTATATAATTTGTTGTAAATATTAAATCTTTGGAAGATTTACATACATACCATTTTACCTATGCATGAAAAGGGTGTATCCCCTCCTTTTTTTTTAAGAAAATGGTGGTGTTTTTGGTGTGATACGAATGATTTGGGTGTTATAATTGTCAAAATTAATTTTTGTTGTTAAATATGTAAATACATAGGAAATTAGTGGTATACATGTAAATGACCCTAAATTTTTTTATGACTCTTAATAAATATTAACATTGAAATTCTGAATCATATATATTCATTTTAATATAATGTTAAAAAAATTTACACAATATATAAAAAAATAATCCACATTTAACAAAATGGCCTATTAGCTCAGTTGGTTAGAGCGTCGTGCTAATAACGCGAAGGTCGCAGGTTCGAGACCTGCATGGGCCAGCTACGATAGAAAATTTAATATATATATTTTTGTTTTTGGACTTTTACAAACATATGACACAATTCTAATGTATTTACATATCTACCGCCGAAAGTTTGATTTCTGCATGGACTATTATATAACACAATACTGTTATAAATCTATACATAAATTATATTAATTGTTTGATGTGATATTAAGGATTTGAGTGATTTGTATATAAATTTAAATGTTAGTTCTTAGATATGTAAATATATAAAAATTGTGTGGTGTGCATGTAAATACCCCTTTTTTATATGTTTTTCCATGTAGGCCCATAAAACACCGGCCGTTTAACTGAGAATCATATCTCCTCCGAAGCTACACTCAGCCCATTTAAGAACATTTCAACCATGGAAATAAAAAATGATACCATATTTAAAAAAAAATAAAAAAAAATAAATATAGTTTAATAAAATCAATTTATATGCGCTTTAAGAAATAAATATTATAAAATAATGTGTTAGAAAAACATAAAAATAGAATAAAGAAAATTTACGGTCATCTACAATAATATGGCACCAATTTTTTACAATTTCTAAATTTTATTTTTCACTTATGTAGCTCAATTTTTCGTAACACATCAATGACTTCGTTACTTCAACTTCTAAACATTGAAATACACTTTTTCATCTACAACAAAGATGATATATTTGTAAAAATTAAAATTTATGTTGTTATATATATATATATATATATATATATATATATATATATATATATATATATATATATATATATATATATATATATATATATATATATATATATATATATATATATATATATATATATATATATATATATGATAGAAAAATGATGGACGACGAGGCGAAAAATAAAATTAGAAAATTCACACTAGAAAATAGTAACATAGCAGAACATACAAATTTACGTATTTCAACAAATTGCCCATGTTTACAGAGTTGCAGAAGATTTTACTGCTTGAGGAATTTATACCAGTCGATCGTTTCAACTTACAAGAGGAATCTCTCCCTTCCTTTCCCTCTTCTTCTCTCTCTACACCAAGATACACTAAAGAAGATAAACTTATAAGAGAAATAATTCAATTTCTCTTCTGCCACAAATCACCAAGAAGAAACAAAAGGAGACTAATCACCTTCTTTTTTTTTCTTCTTCTTTATGTTGCAAGGAACTATTGCTTGCATTTCTTCCACTGTCCCGTGGAAGTCCGAAGAAGAACACAAAAACGGTTGTGTTCAATCCGAAGGAGAGCTGTGCGATACCTTCTTCTTCCACTAACCACAAGCACCCCGCCCGGAATTGCTGCCTATTCGCGACTCGAAGAAGCAGGGGCAACGACGTTTCGCAAATCGTAGGCGGGAGCAGTTTTGCAACTGAGGAAGAGGATGGAACGCGAGCTAAGGTCGTGACGTTTCGCGATCGGGAGCAGGAGTCGGGAGCGAGAGAAATCCGTTCTTCTGTTTTATTTAAACCGGGCTCCATCGCTTAACAAATTTGTTTGTTAGATTTGTTAATAAATATGAATTAAGTAATATGTTTGCAAACCTTCCATCTATTTATTGTACTTAAATTATTCATATCTCAGTTGACATTATCATTTAATGGCTACAAGAGACATCATCATCAACTTTTCTTATCATTAACCTAAAAACAATGATCTTATAACTTGATGCAAGCAATTTAATAAATAAAAATTCATTATTTGCAAATATTTAAATTGCAATAATTTATAGTAATGTGAAGTCCAAAGCATTTTGAATGGGGACAAAAACATATTGGGAGTGGCAAGTGGGGCTCAGTCTCCCTCCTTAAGTTTGGTTTAAGGTCCTTATTATAAGCCTTGCTTAAGCTCCACTTTGTGTGTTAGTTAGTAAGGCCACGTTTGTATTGTCCGGTTCAAACAACCATTATCTTCATGATTACCTTCTAAAATAATTTGTATGTTAGAAAGTTAAACTCTCTGCCAATTGTACTCCACAGTTTTTGCTTCAAAAATTATAACTTGATTATATGGATGTGAGAAGAAAGAAATACTTTGTAACAAGATGACTATAAGATTATTAAATTGATGCAATATAATAGTTCACAACTAAAAAATAATAGTAAAAGTAATTGAGCCACATAAGAGAAACCTGATGAAACACAAGGCAAGTGTATATGATAAGATTCCATCCAGAAGTACGTAGAATGATTCTCAGGTGTATTATTTCCAAAAAGAAAGAATGGCACCACATTTCAAATCATGTGACTAAAACCATATGGTAGTGATCTGGCAACAAAAGACATGATTTTTCACATGTGAAATAAGATGAGCACCACAAACCAAGAAACCAAATAACAATAATATATCTATATAGCCAACCCAAAGAGAGAATAAGTTTGTAGTGTGATGGTACATTTGAATAAGACAAAAAACAGTACAAATGGAATGCAATTCTCAAGTGATGTATCATTGTTTTTATAGATTCAATCAAGAGTATCAAAAACATTAATATAAATAGAATATCTCAGAAGGTGCTCATAAATATTATGATGGTAACTGTTAAATGATAAACTCCATATTAAATAATAGGAACTTGAAGGTAGCATGAAGAAGCATCATGCTATCTCAATTTTGTAAGAAACATTAGGTTGAAAGACCTGAATGAAATAACAATCTTAATAGCAAAGAACATGAAGAAAGTTATATAAGGAAAATTATTAAGACGACAAGCATACAATGAAAAAGATAGTTTAAATAATAACCAGGACATCCAAACTAAAAATTTTAAATAGTATAACTCCCATAAATTTTAATATTGAGACACCAAATTAAAAGAAATGAGTTGGAATTCTAGTGCCTGTAAATGATCTTCGTTTTGTATATAAGGCTGAAGGTGTCCATGTTATAGGAAGGCCCAACCATCCTACAACTAAAGTTTTTGTAGCGGTCTTCCATGTTATGGTAGGGAACTTGTTAGCTACCAAGTACCATGACAATTTTATGCAGAAAATAAGTGATCATAAAGGTAAGCTTTTGCCTAAACCCCATAGAGAGAGTGGTAGAGTGAAACAAATACTAGTTTTTGCTAATTGGAATTCACTAGCAAATGTAAATAGTTTTTGCTTCCAACTATTGAGCTAAGAATGCATTGTCTCCGAAATTTTAGAGTATTTTGAGGTTTTGAGCATACAAGGGTTAACATTGATTCCATGATAATCCTAAATGAGTGATTTATATTGGAACCCCCATAATATCACATATTCTATTTATATTTCCATTATTGTTATTATTTTCACTACATTTATGATGATTTATAATATTAAAATTGCATTTGCATTAAATTTTTTCAAATTCTTACACATCACATAATTTATATGTATCTAATATTTAAACTTTAATATCTATTTATATAACATCTATATCTATAAATTCATAATAAAAGTATCACCAATATTATCTTTTTAAAAATAAAGCAAAGCGGTTATGAAACATAAATATTATAAAAATAAATCAAAATTTAAATATTAATTATATAAATACATATAAAAGTATTGTGTGGTATGTATATAAATCATTTTTAAGACATAATGAAGTGTAAAAATTATAATAGAATGATCAAATGTAACTTCTATGTAATTTTTTTATCGCCCTTCGTAATACTTATATTTAAATAAATTATAAATTTATTTAAAGAAATTATAGAATTTTTTTTTAATGAAAGGCCATATATTTTTGGCCAATAGAAAATTGAATTAATACATAATCAAACATTATATATTAAAACTACAAAAATAATAATTATTATTATTATTATTTAATTTTTTTTTCATGATGAACATGGAGTACAATATAAGAGATAGGAAGGTGGCTAAATTATTTATGAATCCAACTCTTCTTTGTCTCCACAATTTAGGAGACAAAGACAATTCAAGCGTTTGCATTAAATATGACTGAGATCCAAACATGTATGGGAGAGGTGTATCTCATTTTTGTTCCAATGTCCACCTTCTTCTTATTATTAAATATAAATGTTATATTTACCAAAGTTTATGAAAAGGCATTTTGATAGTTTTATATTGACATGGGTTTTTATCACTAGAGTTTTGAACTAAAATGACACATTTTTTTTCCTAAGTAATAAAATTATTTAACATTGATATAACTAAATTGTTTTTTAAATTTTAATTAGATTTTTTAAATAACTAACTAAAATATTAATTAATTAAATAAGTTACCATTAATTCAAATTCTTGGAACTATAAGATCATAAAAGTCAAGACTGACAACAAGGATTACCATATATCACATCCTCATTTATGAGCCGTCTGACAAACATCAATCTTTTCATCAAGTCACCATGAAAAAAAATCAATTTCGTATGCATAACTTGTATTTTAATATTTTCTCTCCATGCCTTCTTGGAGGATCTTGCGTCGTAACTCCCACATAATGTTTCTCGTCCCCTCTTCCCGTTAGATCATATCTTCAGCTCTGCCAGAGGGGGATTCAGAAAGTATAATGTACAGTTTAGGCCTGAAGCAAACATCCACTCTCTTCTTACTTTTCTTACACCAATAATTTCAAGTTTGTGTGAACTCATGAACATTACGGGACCCGACATCCTAAGAGCATTCAACAACTAGATATTAAGATATCGAGTCAACAACAAACGAGCAATTCCTAAATATATTCTCATCATTCGTGATGAGGTGTGAATCTGGTTGGTTTGATTAATTTGGATTAATGATATCATCAAAAAATTATTGAACTAATCACTAATAATAAAAAAGAAAGATAAACTACTTAGTTTTTTTTTTCTCACATATACAATATTAATACATTCTCAACACATTTTTACATAATAAATCAAATACAAAATGTGTTGGAAGGGATGAAAATGTAATATGGTGTTTGCAGATAAGGATAAGCAAAATGACAACTTCACATCCTACAGCTTGCAAAAACACTCCACATGCAAAAACAGAATGTTTACCATAGCTAAGTACAAAAAAACCTTTTATTTCCCATACTGCTAACTTCTGTCCTCATACTTAACATCTACAAAGCCTTACTGAAAGAGTTCCTCTAATAATAAATAGCTCCACCTCTCCCAACTACAGCAACTAAAACTCATATGTGTTTCCCTTTCCTTTCTCTTCAAACTCACCTCTCCATGCAGTTCAGCCTTGCTTCCATGTCTTCCTCACGCCGCCGCCGGAAAAACGATTCGTCTGAGCTCGATGTTTTTGATGCATCGCGTTATTTTTCAGGCTGCATCGACGGCGTCGGCTTCGGGTTTGGATACAACAGCACCGCTATGGTTTCTCATAGGCCCATTAATGCCATGAAAAAGAGCTTGGAGATGATGGCTTCTATTCCATGCCAAAAGGTTGAGAGCTAAGCCAATACAAAATTTCATAGAACACAGTTTATTTTAGTAGGCTGAGTGATGGCAAGTTATTATTTTGACCTGAATGTTGAGGTTTTTGAAATCTTACATCAAGTTTCTCACTTTCTCTATTGTTTAAGTTTTCATGAGCAATGTTTTGATTTGAAACAAAATATATTTGATAGGTTGATTAATATATGATTGTTTTTGACAATATTTAAAATATTAGGGGAGTGTTTGGTAGCCTAATTTTAACAGGATTTAGGGTGGATTTAGTGTAAATCTAGAGGAAAGTTAAATCCAATGCCTTACAACCTGATTTGTTAAATCCAACTATTTGGTGGATTTAATGAATTTAATTTGGGAAGAAAGCTATGGCAAAATAAAATGTGAGATATGTTTAAAAAATTTCACCTAATTTAATCTCAACTGCACCAAACAGTATTCTGAATTTACCGGATTTACTAAGTTCTATTTAACTCAAATCCCGAGTGCATCCAAACACCCCCTTAGAGTTGGTTTAAATGTTTTAAAAAACATTTATTTATTTATTTTGTAGAAATAAAAAATAATAATAATATGTTAAAAACACATTATACAAATATATTTTTTTTTTAAAAATAAAAATAAAAAATAAAATTGATCCCAAATTTATAATTTAACATGTTTATAAAGGTTGAAAGCAGCATTAAGGAGGAGAAGAAGTACAAGCAGCAGCCTATCTCACCTGGAAGAAAATTTGCCACTTTTCTCAACTCTTTATTTCAACAAACACCTTCTAAGAAGAAGCAGAACCAGAAACCTGTAGAGCAAGTGATAGATCAAAGCAACGAAGAAAGAAAAATATATTCAGAAAACAAAGGGAATAAGTTTTCAAAAAGTTTGAAATCCTTCAATGGTGCTGCATTTGGGGAGAAGAAATGGCTTCTGAGGAGAGATGGTGATGAATTCTTGTTGAGGAAAAGGGAAGAAAATGGGATGAGGGAGAAGAAGAAGAAGAAGAGAAGAGATGAAGAGAATGGTGATGATGATAGTGACTCAAGCTCTGATTTGTTTGAGTTGAAGAGCTATGATTTTGGTGATTTTAGTTGCAGGCTGCCTGTTTATCAGACTGCTAAAGCTGGGTTTATCAGAAGGGGGACTTCTGTTTTTGCTAGTTTTGCATTCTAAAAGTTTATCTTTTAGATAATTAGTCTTATTCTAGTTCTTGTTTGCACTTTGAATGAGCATGAGAATAGTTTTTTATTTTTGATGCAATTTTTAATTTTGTGATCTTTGATTATGCATATGCAGAGTGGAATATATGCTTTGAATTGGATGTGAAGAAACTCAACAATGTATCCCAAAATTCTATTTTGTGAATTTGTGTAAGATCTTATAAATATAAATTTATAAAGGAGTCAATAGAAGGGTTTTCTAGTTGTTTAGAAAATACATAATAATAATAATAATAATCATAAAAGCTATTGTCTTCTATTCATAAAGAACATTTTTTGTGAGATTCATGAGAAGTAAACTTAGGCATTTCATAGGTCAAGAAATACAACACATACTATGCTTTTACATGCTAATTAACGTCTCCCTCCTACATCTCACACTTCTCCCAAGAACCCACAGACAATTATTCGTAGTAGATGTAGGGTACAAAATCAAAACACTTTTTGATTTCATATGCTAGATGACTGTTGAAGAAAAATAGCACCGCTTGACACCTCAAGAAAACCAAGAACTGGATTGTTGGGCACCTGAAGAAAACCAAGAACTGGACTACCAAATAGGAAGAAACAATAAATGCCAAAAACCTCCTTGACAACCAAAGAAGAGTGAAACCGCAGCAGGCAAGAAAACAAGAAAAAAAAACGAAAAGCTACATCAAAGATAATATGCGAACAAGAAACATTTACACCCAAGAATCAAGTGGTTCGGTCTACAGGACTTAGATCCACGGGAGAGAAATCAACCATCAAATCCACTAAGACAATAAAGAAGGATTACAAAGCTTTTACATTGAGGAAAGAACTCTCATCTTGGCCTAATCACTCTCTCGAATCTCCCCGATACAAGATCTCCAAGATCAAGGAGCTCTCATCTTGCCATTATCTCTCTTTCGAACCACCTCAACACAAGGTCTCCAAGATCCTTCTCCTCAATTCTTGAAGCCTCTCCTCTTCTTTCTCTAACCAATTGATTTGCTTTCCCTTGGTCACCTCTCTAAAAGCCGCCCTCACTATTTTTAACAAATGAGCCTTCCACAAGTAGTCCTGGTTCACCAATTGAAAGCTTCCATAATTTTTTTAATAATTTTGATAGAATTACAAGTTTACCCCTTGTCTTAGTCTAATAATTGTGAGTCATTGCAACAATTCTCCACATTGACTCTCAATTACAAAATCTTGAATAGAGGTTCCCTCCACCTAGCCCGGAGGGGCCCTTAGCCCTTGCTCTTATTTCCTTGTCTCAACCTTGATTTGTTCTAACTGTTTCTTGAATCTTTCTTGTCCAATCTTCCTCTCACGACAAGACCATCTCCACTGATTTCGTTGTTCATGTCATGTTTCTTTTGAAGTTCTTTGGCTCTAATCAACAACTGACCCTCTTCCAAGGAAAATGTTTGCACCCTTTCATAGAGCATCACATCTTTGAAATGCTCGTAGCTCTTAGGAATGAAGTTTAACAACAACAGTGCCTTGTCCTTATCATCAATCTTGACATCGATATTTTTAAGATCATCAATAATCTTGTTGAACTCATCGATTTGCTGTGAGAAGAATTTATCTTCATGCATCTTAAAAGATTGCAGGCGTTGCTTCAAGAAGAGCCTATTTGCCAAAGATTTTGTCATATAAAGCAGTTCGAGTTTCACCCAAAGTGCTTGAGCCGTCGTCTCCCTATACACTTCCCTCAGAACTTTGTCACCCAAGCTCAAGATTATCAAGCTATGAGCCCTGTCTAGGATTTCGTTCTCCTCTTTCTCGGACATCTTAGCCAGCAATGTCACCGGCTCTTGCAAAGCTTCTGTGACACCTTGCTACACCAATAGAGCCCTCATCTTGACTCTCCAAAAGCTGAAATCATTATTTTCGGTGAATTTCTAGAGGTCAAATTTGCCGGTTCTCATTGTCATTGCTAGGTTTCCCACAGACGACACCAATTATTGAAGAAAAATAGGACCGCTTGACAATTCAAGAAAGTCAAGAACTAGACTGCCGAATAGAAAGAAACAATAAATGCCGAACACCTCCTTGACAACTGAAGGAGAGTGAAACCGCAACAAATAGGAAAATAGGGAAAAGAAACGAAAAACTGTAACAAAGATAATATGCAAACAAGAAACAAGAATACCCAAGAATTACGTGGTTCAGTCCATATGACCTACATCCACAGGATGTAAATCAACCATCAAATCCTCTAAGACAAAAAAGAAGAATTACAAAGCTCTTATATTGAGGAATGAGCTCTAATCTTGCCTTGATCTCTTTCTCGAATCTCCTCAGTACAAGATTTTCAAGATCAATGAGCTCTCATCTTGCCATGATCTATTTCTCAAATCACCTCGACACAAGATCTCCAAGAATGACATTTTTACAAAGGTCTTCCCTCCTAATAGTTCTTCACATTCACTAATTTACATTGGCAGTAGAATTAGCACTTATTACCCTTCTTCTATCAACGCTTCCCGAGTTCAAGTTCGCTCATCTACCAACCTCTCTTTCTTTGAGATGCCATCTCATTATCTCATTTCATTCTCTATGCCATCATAGATGTAGACTTTTTATTATGAGGGACAACACAACACTCTATGCCTATATTCTACTCAACTCTTTTTTTAAGCACCCTATTAAGTGATACAAATCAAACTGCCACAAACTACACAAAATAATAGAAAAATATTTCTCAAAGGAGATATTATATTGGATAACAAAAGAAAATGGAATTAGGTATTATCGATATTATATTTTAAGTCCATTCTGATTTTTTTTTAATCTTCATAGTATACTTGAAGTACTGCACATGCAAATAAACTAATATTTCTAATTGATAACACCTTGCAAAGAAATTATATTAGGTTTTGATATCTTGAAGTTCAAAACATATCCCGTACATTCATCCAAAATTTTCTACAATATATCTTGTTTTCTCTGTAGTAAGCTGAAACTGCTATATAAAATCTTTACGAAAGAATAAACAAGTTCCAGAGTTCTTCTTTCTATACAAATCATATAAATTAATGAAGTTTCAAAGTTTGGGCCGTCTTAATTCTTGAAATCAATAATCAATGTTTGCATAATGAATTATTTTTACCTATCACACAACTCGTATGCATTTACATCATTTACAAAAAAATACCAAACAAAACTCATGTATGTACATTTATATCTAACACCTAAGCATTAATATTTACACTCGTACATCGAAAATGTGTCTGCATAGATCTTGAAGACATCTGATCGTCCAGAAAGAAGAGTGTATAACGAAGAAGGACCCACTGAAAGAAGGTCAGGAGACCCAATTATCCTAATGTGTGCAGTAGTAAGAGCTAAAGTAAGCACGACAAAATCCAACTGTTTCATGAAGATGATTGAATTATTTGAATCCATGCTATTCGGTTAGAAATGAAATAAATATATATTCAAGTCAACCGACACGAAGAAGTCGACTTGAGGGAAGACCTAGTTTCTCGACACCTTTAGTCGTACCTGGGAGGTTCAAAAGCTACCCTTTATATTATCAAGGGTTGTTAACCAGCCTAACAAAACAACTGAACTAGTCCTCATAACCTGAAGCCCACCAAGCTTAGTTGATTGACGACACCAACTAAGACTAGCCCATCGAATTGGTCCTACTGAGTCGAATCCAAATGAGCTCAGCCGACTTAGCTAAAGTGCAACCGAGCAATAGACTCATATATGTAAAATATCTTGAATAACCTATAAAACCACCATCAAAGCAGGGGTAAAAACGTAACATCGGCATATTGTTCTATCTCAATTTCATTTTTTTTTTTGCTTTATTCATTGAGATGTTATTCACTGACAAATTGGGATTCAACATCCTAAAAAGTATTGTAGACATAGGTCATTTCACAGAAAAGAAGATGTGCATCCCACGGAAAAGAAAATCACTATAGAGACACCAGTAATATGGAGTGCACAAGAGAGTTTGTGAACCAACTAATCTCGATGCTTAAAAATCAAATGTTGGATTTCATTCGAAAGGCACGAGCTCGGGGAAGAGAGTAACAACCTTTAGAGGAATGGTCAGCGCCTAAAAACCAAAGTGCCCCCTTAGTCCTAGAAAAAGAAGGAGACTCTCAGTATTTCAGTTCAGGTTTACTAAGGTATCTCAACCTCTAGATAATTCATTCAATTGGCAAATATCTGAGGTCAAGTCCCTAGATAGTCTCAAAATCCTGACACTAGAGTTCTATGAGGATGAAACTAACTTGACACAATACATAGCCTTGTTAGAGTCGACTATTTGTTGAGGATCACCAGCTCATTGAAATGTTGTCTCTTCTTTATCATGTTGAGGGAGTTAGCCCTCAAGCGGTTCAATTCATTTCCACCGAGAGTAATCACAGCGTTCACTGGCTTCAATAAAATGTTTGTGACACTGTTTGTCAGGGCCTGAATGTCTGAGAAGATATCTCATGCCCTCCTGATGTTCCGATAGAGAGAATGAGAGCCTTCACTCGTTCATCACCTGCTTTCAGAAGGTGGTGTTGGAAGTATGGGATCCAAAGCTCGTTGTATCTCATGGTGCCCTAACTCAAGAGTTAAGGAAGAGACCCTTCTGGTATGTTTTGAGTTTGCAGAGACTGAAGGCAATTGCTGAGCTTTTAGATATGACCAAAAACCGCATATCGGATGAGGGGTTCATCTCGAAATCAAATGACAAGTGTTATGTGTTTTTAAAAATTTCGAGAAGAGTGGAGAACTTTGTTTATTTAGATGATAGCATTTAGAAATCTAAGTGATTCCATAGTGTTGCTAGCGCTCCTTCAGAGCCTAAAGTCGAATAAAGAACTAGCTCTATTGGGAGCTTGACTTAAAGCCATCAACTTGGTTTTAGTCCAAGAGAAACTACAGAAATAGTTCCCAATTTACGTTATTAGTCGGGTCCTCCAAGGTGTTGAGCTTTGTATCCTTTTATGAAAAGTAATAGTTACTCTTATTATTTTTGGTTGTAACCTTCATCTATATTTTTAAATGCATTCGGTATGGATCATCACCGACCATCCACTCAAAAATGTCCTAACTCAGTTGAAGGGCTTCTGTTGGCTTCTCAAATGGGTGGTGAAGCTCAGTTTGATATCTCTTTCGCACCCAAACCACAATCAAAGTGCTACTCATAGCTGGTTTCCCAGCAAATCTTTTGAGCTAAGCGAGCTAGGCAAAGGAGTAACATATAACAACCAGACTTGGGTCCCACATATCGACGAAGCTTCTAGTTGAATCAAGGTGAAGCTCGATCTCACTCTGGCTAGTCCAACTAAGGAACATTTGTACCATTCAATTAAAAACATATTGGAAGTCTCCAACAACCAAGCCAGATAAAACCATCAACAAGCCTTTATCCCACTAAATGGGGTCGGCGACATGGATCCTTTTTCTCTATTGTTTCCTATTAAGCATCATATTTTCAAGTAATTATTATAGATCAAAATAATTTTGTATACAATGCACCCAAATGATTATGGGTCTACCTCTGCCTTTTTTTTAACACAAGTTAAATCTAAAACATCTACTCTCCTAACCGGATCATTAGATGGTCGACGTTTAATGTGACCAAACCATCTAAGATGACTCTCTCTAATCTTGTCTGCAACTGGAGCTACGTCAACCCTTTCACAGATAGATTCGTTTCACATTTTGTCTAAGTATAAAGACACTCATTCACTTAAGCATTTTCGTCAAACAACACCTAAATTTGTTTTATGCTTCTCTTTTAAAGGCCATTTTTTTAGCCATAAAGCATTCTAGGTCTCATCACCATCGTATAAAATTTTCTAAGCAAAATTTTTCCATCACACAATAGGCCTAATGCATTCCTCCACTTCCACCAACCAACCTGAATTCCACTAGTAACATCCCCATATATATCACCATCAATTTGAACAATAGACTAGAGATATCTAAAATGTTCATAACTTTTTAATGATTTAATCATCCATAGTTACAACACTACTACTGGAGCTACAACTACTAAAATTACATTCCATTTGTTCAGTTTTAGATTTACTCAAACAAAGGCCTTTAACTCCAATGTGAACTTTCATAATTCAAGTTTTTCCTAAAATCCTTCTCTAGTATTATCCACAAAAAGGATATCATCAATAAAAAACATACACCAATTAAGGTACATTATCTTGTATATATCCAGCAAGAGCATGCATAACTAAAGCAAAAAGATGTGAGCTAATTAAAGCTGAATCCTGATGTAATCCAACTGATATAGAAAAATACTTGATCAATCCTCTTTCAGTTCGAACACAAGTAATAAATCTAGTATACATATCCTTAATGACTTGAATATAATTTATATCCACACTTTTTTTTTTCTCTAAAACTCTCCAAAGAACTTTGCTTGGAATCTTATCGTAAGTTTTTTCTAAATCAATAAAAATAATATATTGATCCTCCTTACTCTATCTATACTCTCCATCAAACCTCTCAATAAATATATAGCTTTCATAGTATACTTGCCCATCATAAATCCAAATGATTGTGAGAAATATTTGTATCACGTCTTAACCTATGTTCAATTACCTTCTTTCATAATTTGAAAGTAAGACACATTAACTTAATTCCTCTATAATTTGCACACTCACGTGCATCCACTTTATTCATAAAAAAGGAGAACAAAATGTTCTTTATCCACCCCTCATGTATCTTTTTAGAAATCGATATATATGCCTACTAATTCTTCCTAATTTTGAAATCATTCATCAATTTTCTTGCTCAACTATTGTGCCGGAAAAATCTGTTGGACTACGGTATTGAATTCGTACGTGGGCTTTAATTAACTCAGCCTGCAGGACACACCACTCACCATGTTTGGTGGCCCAGATCTCATAAACAAAATTCACGGCCCAATTATTGTTTATAGAATAAATTTTTATTGAGTAAATAGGACTGTGAATTTATCTCAAATATTTATTAATTATTTGAAAATTGATTCAAATGTTAGAATGGTGATGTGATAGAAAAGATAAAATTTTGGATTAATTTTTTTTTTCAAATTTATTTCAAGTCATACATGAACAAGCTCTAATTGACTTGACATCTGCTCAAATTGTTTTTTATTTATAAAAAAATTATGCAATGCTAGATTGAATCTGACATAATGAGCTATGAGTTGGAGCAGATCCAAAAAACTCACTCAACTTGAGGCATCTTGTTTTGATGTAGAGCAGTACCGAGCCGATTTCGAGTTGTAATAGATCCAAATAGCTCAAATTTTTAGCCAACTTGTTTCGATTCTAGCTAGACCTCAATTCAATTTCTAGCTGAGCTGGCTCAAAATCAAACATAACGAGCCACCAGGCTATTTTGATTCAAACTCAATATATTTGAGCCGAGTTTTAGACGGACCCAGCTCAGCTCAAAATCAGCTCGTTTCACACTTCTAGAACTAAAGTGACAAAATAGTCCCTAACTATTTATATGGGCATCGTCTTAGGCCCAGAATCTATAAGAGTGATGAAATATTAAAAAAATATATTAAGATGACATGAAGATAATTATAATTATGGAATTAAATATATGAACTAATACAGTAGAAATTAACATAAAAGTTGACAGTTTCTTCTTCAAACAAAGCATCACAACATGTAATTAGGAATTATAGAACGGCTATATGTTTTGAAAATGAAGCAGAAAAACAACATAAGCTGCTCGTTAAAACAATTTAGTTCTGGCGATCCATTTGTTTGAAAACGTCAAAGGCTTCCACTGCATATCCATTGCCTCTTTCCTGCACCATTCATACATGCACATGCATCATTATTCACAAATATTAAATACCTATCACCAAATTCATATGTATTTACATATCTACCCACTAAACTTTCGATATTTATATTTATACCACCCAAATCTTTCATATCACGTTCATAACATCACTATTATAAGTTTTAAAAACTGAAACATATCTTTTCATGAAGAACTTACATGTTGAAACATGATTGATTTCATGGCTTCATTGTTTTCAGAGGTTGGGTTGACAGTGTTTACACCACGAGGATCACATTTAGCCCACTGCAATAATTTTTTTAAGTTAAGAAAGTAATTAAGGAATTTATATAAGTAAGCAATTGATTATAATTACAATTACAATTAGACATACGTTCTTTGCTGCTGTGCTGAAAGCTTCTCTGTGGGGGATGTCAGGCTTTGCTGCTTTAATTCGTTGTATCTCCTCCCTGCGTTTATGTTAGCTTCACAGTTTAGAAGATCTCCATTACATAAATGCTTCTATCACATGTTTTATTATGCTCTAAATCACAATATGAAGAAGGGAGTTAATTAGGTATAGAAGTTGCTATGGTAAGAAAGCAGAGAAGAGAAAAATGCACAAAAAACAACCATGTTTGTAGTGGAAAAGAAAATTCAACATGAGCAGTGGAAATTTAAAGGAAAAATCAGAGGTAGACATCATTTGCTAATCTTTCTAAAAAATGAAGATTTATCTATAAGAAGTTTTTGGTTGGTTGGGTCGCTAGAGGGATCATAACCGAGATACTGATATTAGAGACTAAATTATTGAGAGTATTTAGACGATCATGGAGAGTAGTTTTGTAAATTAGACAGAGGGAAACATCATGATATGAGAAACCATCATGGGCAAGAAAATAGGGAGGATGTTATGTTACCCATGAACCCATCACAAAGAGTGAGGTATAGTGGAAAATACTGAGCCCATACATGGACAAAGTGATGGACATATCAATAAATTTGGATTGATTATTCAAATAGTTGATCAAGGCAGGGAGATTATTTTGACTGTGAGAAATGCTAGAAAAACTCTTGCATTAATTAGGTAGTAGTAGGGTTGTTAGAAGTGCAAGACTTGAGGATAGACACGAGGAGTTCTAAATAGGAGGTTGTTAACTCTTAAGACAAGAAAAAATGACAGTTTAATGACTCCAAAACATTGGGGTTAACTCTAAGCAAAGCTCCTAATTGGTGGGTGGTATGGTTAGATGGCTAATATGAGAGGTTGCAGATATGACCATGATAAGTTTGACAGTAGAAAAATGACAAGGCTAACATATGGGTGGGCCTATGTTGAATAGTTTTAGTGAGGTTTAACTTCAACTATGAAATAATATACATTTTTGATGAACTCTTAATCCACAATAATCATTCTTAGATTAGGCATATATCCCACCCCAACAAGATTTATAGACATAATATCATGTAAAGAACTATAATGTCATACATACCATTTTTTCCATGCTTTTAATGGCCTAAAATAAGAAAATAGAATATCATCGCATGCAAATAGAACTTATTATCATCACTTCTATATCATGTTAGTCATAAGAAGGATACACCTAAATCAAATTAATTGCAAATGTGCATGTATTCTCATCCTTTAACTTATTATTGTTAGTTGCTTTGTTATTTCTTCTTCTTCAATATCATATAATATGTATGGTTTTTTTCTTGCTTATTATGGTTGAAAGAATGTTTGTTTGTGTTAAAAGATTTAATTACTATTAAAATCATTTTTTATTAATATTGGTCTTTTATTTATGTATAATTTCTAATCTAAATATTTCTTAACAAAACTCATAAGCATAAAAATAACATCTAAATAGAACAACTGATCTTTCATATCTTCTATGATTTTAATTTCTCTCCCATATAATATAGTATCATAAGAAGATATGTTAAACACATAACAACATAAAGCCCAATACTTATCTTTATAATATTAATATTTTTAAAATTATAAATAATTAAAATAAAAATATTCATATGCAAATTGATTGGCTTAATACATTCTTATATATGTGAAAATTAATATTTTCTTTGATAAATTTTATTAGAGAAGCCAAACATTGTTAATAAGGGTTTTAACAAGCATGAACCATAAACCTTTTGTGATGGATTTGTCCAATACCTTGATCATTAAGACTACATATGAAAAACAAATTTAGAAAGTTGTAAGCTCTTTTATATTCATATCTAGCTTTTCATCTTCACTAAACATTATAACCTTCTTTAAAATTTATCTAAATTCTCTTATAAAATCTTACTAAAGAAGCTTGTTATTTAACTTAGTTCGCTAACAACTAAAGCTCTTATCCTAACAAATTTCATAAGTTCATATATATGGCCATCTATATTAGATATGTATTTTGATACCATTATTTTTAATAGAGAAGCTAATGATAATGCAAAATATATAATGATCCACAATTTAAAATGATGCACCGCTTACCTGTAATAAAATGAGATGATACAAACAAATTAAATATATTAAGATTTGTGGTTAATTTAGTTTTAGTTGAGATGATATCCATGGGAGTGAAGTGGATCATTTAGTTTACTATCAGAAGATACAAAATTTAGACCCAATGAAAGCAAAATTAATAATCATTCTCAAATCTGAAACATACTTTGTCATAAATAAAGAATGATCTGAAATATGTTTAAGACAGTGATATAAAAAGATACCTTACCACCATACCATGAAACCTTCTTTCATTTACCTTCTAACAAATCTTAGAGTTGCTATAATTTTTTGCTAAAAAAGCAAAAAGAGAACCTTCTGGTATAATTATAATACATTCTTATAGAAAATTCACATGTAATCTTGAAGAAATAAGTGGCATGCTTTTTTAATATTTAAATCTCGAAAAGGATTCCCCATATCTCTAGAAGTCTTTGTATGCAAGTGAATGTAAAGATTAGACCTAAATTGTAATAGCTATTCAATCAAGTTCAAGCAAACTTTCATATTTACAATTCTTTAAGTATGTTATAATGATTTGAGGCAATACCAAGAGTGCCATTAAATTTAGGATTTGAAACTCATTTGCTTAGTAAACAAGGAATATTTTAAGCTAATGTAATAATCATCATGTTTATTTAAAAGTTAGATTCATCTTAAACCTTTTATAAATCTTCTCCTTTTCAATCCAAGCTTAATTTATTTGTTTCAAAATTTTGAGGAGCTCAATGTCAAATAATCTTATCAAGCTAAACGATGCATGACAAAAGCACCTATAAAAGATATTTGTATCATTATGATTATTCTATGAAATGATACCACTAAACTTTAATGTTCATTTTTCATTGAGTTTTATTTCCCTAAATTTTCCATTTTTTCCCTAAAACAGTATTATGAATTGTAATCCCTATCAATTGAATCACCTGAAATCCTCCCATTATCACAAGCTTCAATATGTTTTTGGACTTTTTTAATAGTAACAACTTGCGAGAAATAACCTTATATATTTCCATTTCATATATATATATATAAGATACTCTAATGTCAGTGAGTAATCATGAAAGTAACTCGTAGCATTACATATTACATGGAACATCTTTACAAAATTTAAAAAAAATTCTATGTGATCATCAAAGTGCCCCAAAAATTCACAAATATCTTAACATCACTAGATAATATATACTATATAATTGAAATTAACCAATAATTTAATATTCATTATCATGACATGCATGTACTTGTCTCACATAATCAAAACCTTTGTCACATCATGACAGTTTTTTTTTATATAAACCTACTATTTAATTGATTTTAAATTAAAAAATAATCAAATGTTATGTCACACATTAAAAAAATTTTGTTTGGTTTGGAATCCATTTGTTTCTATTTTTGGTATCTCTTACTTAGAAAGAATATCATAAATTCATGACAGTCAATTTTACATATATATTCTTGATGATTATGATCACTATCTGTTTCTCACTCTTCGTTTATATCATAAAATCTCTTCAAGATAGGCCTTTAACTTTTTTAATAGAAATCAGATGCATTCCTAGATCAAATAATTCTTTATTAGTCTCCAATAAATATATTCTTCTCTTAGTTTTTTCATCGATGTACTAATGCTTGCAAATAACTTCTTTGAGAGGAAGATGAGCTTTTCTTCATGTCCTTTGTACTTTTGTTAACTCTTCCATTAAATATGATATCATGAAAGTGCTTATAAGAGATTTAATCTTGAGGAGAAGATCATTAAGACATTCTGACTTATGAGGTACACTCCCACTTCATTAAAAGAAGGATACATTAGTTCCAAAATATCACATAATTGAACTTCATCTTCCTTATTTTCATAAATTCTTAGGTGAATGACCTCATTAGCTCGTTATTAAGAATTCCTTGAACTATTTTTATTTTTATAGCAAGATCTCAGTTTTCTTACTTAATTATTACAATATTTAATTTTGTTGAAATTAAAAAGTTATGTAGAATATTATGCTTTGTTTTTCTCTAAGATTTTGAATATGACGTGTCTTTTATTAAAAAATCAAATGATCCTTCAGATTGGATTGTTTTCTCAATTCCTAAATGTTGATATTTAGATTTCATTTTCACATCTTAGGTATAATCTTTTTAATCAATATATTATTTTTGTGTTGAATAAACTTAAACATCTATATTTCTTTTATTTCTTTATTTAAAATAAATATTGTTAAAATATTGGTTGAATTTAATGCAACTCAATAATCCCTTAAAAATATTTAGTTCAACTCTAGGGATTTTGGTCACTATGAAGGAGTTTATCATACATATTTCTATGTTTTAGATTCAATGTCACTTATTTTTGCATGAGAACTTCTTATATAGGGATAAAAATATTATCTGTAAAATAATTTCATTGATATAGATAACAACTCATTAACTCCTTAAATCCTCTCTCTCAAGTGGTAGCTTCAAATTTAGTAGCTTTTATCCCTTTCCCTTCTTCATCTCAAAAATCAACCTTCTACTTAGCATGATACGTTCGATAGCATAGAAAATTCAAATTACTAAATATGATATACCATTTAAGTTTTCCATATTAACTCATGAAATACATAATGGTCCAAGCCATTTTAAACTAGATTGTTATGATGTTAATTTGTAATA
>NEWO01000038.1:1276643-1287104 GCA_003013225.1 Phalaenopsis aphrodite | reverse complement strand
TATATATATATATATATATATATATATATATATATATATATATAATAAAGAAATAATTTAAGAGTAAAATAATTAATGCAATTCCTTATGAGTGGCAAGAGTTATATGCATTATACGTAGGGGTGTAAACGAGTCGAGTTGATCTCGAGACACCCTTAGCTTGTGCTTGATTAATTGATATAGTTTGAGCTCTAGCTTGAACTTACTCCCGTGAATTATATCCGGCTCACAAGTATGGTTGCTTAGTATGAAAGAGAGAAAAAATATTAATTTAAACGGGGTTTTTTTTACATACATAGCACCGAAAACTTTTATATTTTCCAATCTCACACCTGAACTTTTATAATTACAAATATCATATGAAAAATAACACTTATTATTACATTTTAATAGTCAAATCTATTTTTTAATTCATATCTAAAGGTTTATATCTGTAAAAATGAAAATTTAGGCGTGAGATATGTAATTCTATAAGAATTGGGTGCTATGTTTGGAATTTTCCCTTTAAACAAATGTTATATTGAAATGATAGAATAAAGATTTAATAGATAATTAATAAGAAATCACAAAAATGTTATTTTTAACTTTTTTTTATATTTATTTAAAGAATTTTTCTTGAATTTTAATATATTTTAAGTATAATTCTTATTAATTATTTTATATAAGAGCCAACACAGATTCGAGTCGGGATTGGCTTTAGCTTTACTTGTTAGCTCATCGAGCTCAAATCATGAGCAACTTATCTTGAGTCAAGCCCAAGCCAACTCATGAGCAAGCTCGGCTCACTTAAACTCAAGATTTCAGGCAATAAAATTTGCAAGCAAATAGCACTATGTGAATCAACTTTTACTATATAAAATTATAAAATTGTACATCGAAAAATGATGGATCTACACATTCCTTTTCTTCTTTTTTTTTTTTAAGCTTGAATTTGCATTTCATTAATGCATTTATAATTCTTATAATTATTTGTTTACAATGCCTTGAGAATCTCTCAAGCATAACCTTATTGTAAGAAAGAATTTCTTCATTGCTTTGCTTGACCTTAATATTAAGATAATATTACATTCCACTGTGAGTCATCTTCTTCCCATTTGGCTTCATAAACTTATAGTCACTAAATATAGACTTTTTCTTTTAGGATTGCATTCGAAAAGTCATTCTTTTTATCCAGTGAGGTATCTTCCACTTAGTATAAACTGCAAAAGAAGTAATTAATCTTACGATTTTTAGCCAAGCAAAATGAGCAGATATCTCAACATAGTGCCAACAAAAACTAGTCTTTGTCTTGTATTCTTCTCACTCTATTACATCTACTCAATCAATCCATGACTATTTGAATAGTATAGCAAACTCCCAAATGTTGTTCCAGTTTTCATCAATGAGACCTAATTCTGTATGGATTCACAGCCAAGAAATTTTCCAAATTCAGATAGCATAACGTTCAATAATTTTAAATTCCAGAACCAAATCCAAAACTTAAACTAACAATAACCCATTTCAATCACCACAGCAATTTAAAGATGAAGTAAACAATACTTTATAGCCATCTGGAAGCAAAATAACATAGTTCTTACTCAAAAGCAAATGAAATAGAACAAAAAAAAAAACAGAGAGAAAAATGATATGCTTTTCAAAGAAGCAGGGAAGTTAGATCTAAGGTACGGTAAAATTTCGCAATTCTACGAATAATTGATCGAACGTTGGTAAAGATAACCGAAGCTTGCAAAATCAGACTCATCTATTTAGACTTGGCGGGGCCATTATTGACTGTGGCGGCGGCAGAAACTGAGTTAGGTGAAGGGTTAAGCTCGTCCCAGGCCTCAATCCAGGTAACCATGGCATCTGCAAGCTTGGTGAAGTAAGGATCGACCTTGCCGAGCTTCTCCCTCACCTGCTTCGAGAGCTCGATGTAGCATTTCTGGACAGTGGTGGATTCCTTGGTCAGAGTTGCAGACTGGAAGAAGGGAATCAGTTCTTCTTGCCAGAAGATGCCATTGTATTCCTTCTTGAGGTTCACAAATGGATTGCTGGCTTTGCTGTGCCAGATGTATGGCAAGCCGGTCTTCACTCCCAATCCCAAGTGATCACAGATTACCTGTTCATAATGGTTCAGATTTGAGGGACTCGTATATAATTTAGAAAACGGGTTTTAAGAAAAATGTAAATTTTATTTAAGCTCTGTAAGCCCACTCAAAATCATCTTTAGTATAACAATATTTTTTTTTTTTTAACGAATTAAGTGAAGGGGAAATATTATTAACCTCATATAGATCCATTTTTGATATTTTGATTTGGATATAATTCAAGAAACATAATTGGGCCACTTGGATGCATATCACACAATTTTTTATGTATTTACATATCTCAAACTGAAACTTCAAATCCTTAATATCAAATCAAAAATGACATTATTACCATCTTTTGAAAAGTGAACTACACCTTTACATGCGTATGTTAAATGTACAAAAGTGCTAATGTGTGTAAATATGAAAGTTTTGGTGTGAGATATGTAAATACATAAGATTTGTGTGCTAGGTATGTAAATTTGCCAACATAATTTTATTAAGGAAATTAAGAAAAAAAAACATATTGCACATTATGGCTCTCTAAATAAACACAATGAAAAGCGGGATTAAAACTAGGGAGTGAATAATATTAGGTTGTGTTCATTTTTTCTGTTATTAGTTACAATCAAACAAAATAGCAAGATTACTTTCCCTCCTCAACAAAACAAGAAGGTAAAAACTAATTTCAACGCAATTCTTTTCTCAATTCCCTCCTCCAATTCCTCTCTCTCAATTCCCTCAAACCAAATAGAGCCAAAATGAAAGAAAAACTTCCTAGAAATCACCTGAAACTTGATTAAGAATAAGAAAATTACTAATGAAGTTAATTCGGTGTAAGGTTAAATGGCATACCTTTACGCACCAACCTGCCCACATGTCATCGTAGCGACCAATAGGCTGGCCATCACCCATGAGGCCAAAGTACATAGCTGGGCCAATGAGCTCACGGTTGAAAGCCAGATTCATGCCACACATCGGAAACAAAGTCCCTTTAGGGATCGTAAGAACCGCATCAACGTATCTAATGAGAATTTAAACAAAATGAGTTTTCTAATTAAGCAAACAAGTGTAAAAAAATTGATTTTGCGGATGATAGTACCTGGTATTTCTTTCAAGGGGTTTCACAAGCTGGGTCGGGGCATCATAGTCAGGAATGTTGAGCCAAAGGCCATGAGAAACAGCAGTTTTTGCACCTTCTCTAAGGCTGAAAGGATATCCACGAACAAAGTCGGCACCTTCTCGAAAAGGATCATAGAGAGTGTTAAAGAAGAACGGAGTGGCAGGGCACAAAAGGTTTTTTATGTGCTGCTCAAGAGCATTGATTTGTTTGCCAGATGGATCTTTGGCAACCTATTTAAACCATAGTTAAAACAAATAGTTACATGGAGATGATTAATATTGTCGGCAGGAAAAAACAAATCCAAAGTTGGAAATGAATACTATAAGTCAATAAATTACTTCAAATAATTAAATTTTGGAATAGAATTGATCCCCCTCCATAAACCCAAATGCAGGATTATTTGTGCTCCACTAATCACGAGCGTCACATAGTTAAGACCCAACCAAAAAAACAAAAAACAAGACACGTGCTACAAGTCTAACCAAATTATGTTGATATGATTACCAAATCAAACTTTTAAATCAACAATCTTGGAAATCCAATGATTTTCAAGTTAGATAACATGTCAATTCTTGCAAGGATTGAAAAAATTGAAGAAATTTGCATACATTACACATAACTCTTAAGTGTTTACATATCTAAGACTTAAAGTTTGATATTTACATTTACAACACTATGATGTTATAAACCTATGCATGAAAACGTGTATTTCACTTCTAAAATGTTAGCAATAGTGGTATTTTTGATGTGATGTTAAAGATTGAAGTTGTAGGCATGTAAATATGAAAGTTCATGTGTTAGATATATAAAGTATAAGAATGGTGTGGTATGTATGTAAATGTCACAATAAATTAATAGTTCAAATGTCATAAAATTTTCCAAGAAGCTTTTGTCTAACAAAAAGGGAACCATAAATGGATGATTGTGACATAAGTTAGGTAATGAAATCATGGCTTCTTGGAGTCAGGATTCTAATAGCTAAAAGGTCAAATGATATCAAAAACAAACCAAAACTGGCACAAAAGGTTCTTTATGTGCTGCTCAAGAGCATTGCTTTGTTTGCCAGATGGATCTTTGGCAACCTATTTAATCCATAGTTAAAACAAATAGTTATATTTAGATGATTAATATTGTCAGAAGAAAAAAAATCCAAACTTAGAGATGAATACTATAAGTCAATAAATTAATTCAAATAATGAAATTTTGGACTAGAATTGATCCCCCTCCATAAACCCAAATGTAGGATTATTTGTGTTACACTAATCACGAGCGCCACATAGTTAAGACCCAACAAAAAATAAACAAGACATGTGCTACAAGTCTAACCAAATTATGTTGATATGATTACCAAATCAAACTTCTAAATCAACAATCTTGGAAATCCAATGATTTTCAAGTTTGATAACATGTCAACTCTTGCATGGATTGAAAAAATTTAGGAAATTTTACATACATTACACATAACTCTTATGTGTTTACATATCTAAGACTTAAAGTTTGATATTTATATTTACAACACTATGATGTTATAAACCTATGCATGAAAACGTGTATTTCACTTCTAAAATGTTAGCAATAGTGGTATTTTTTATGTGATGTAAAAGATTGAAGTGGTAGGCATGTAAATATGAAAGTTTATGTGTTAGATATATAAATTATAAGAATTGTGTGGTATGTATGTAAATGTCACAATAAATTAATAGGTCAAATGTCATAAAATTTTCCAAGAAGCTTTTGTCTAACAAAAAGGGAACCATACATGGATGATTGTGACATGAGTTAGGTAATGAAATCATGGCTTCTTGGAGTCAGGATTCTAATAGTTAAAAGGTCAAAAGGATATCAAAAACAAACCAAAACTGTCAGAGAAAAATAAATAATATTTATTTATAGCATGTCTATCAATGCATTAAAAAGTTATAAAAAAGAAATTGGTGTGACATGCTAGAGTAAATAACCAAGAAATAATTACAAGGTTCATTTATTTCCCCATTCATAGCAAGAGCATCTAGATCGACATCCAAATTAAGTGATGACACGAATATCTTCAAACATTACATATTAAAACTATTTTAGATGACTGAATATTCCTCACTGTATAGCAATTAAGACAAATAGATCAAAATATGGAATATAAATTTCAGAAAGGCATAATAAATTTGACATTGAATGATTCTGTCAATTGTTAAAACAAAATTTTGTAGAAATTTATAAAGCTTACAAGAATATAATGAAATACATTAAATATATCTCTAACTTCCAGAAGAAAATAAATAAACAAAAATGAAACCAATTATGCCTAGTTCTGACAGAATGAAAAACACCAATTCAAGACTTAAGAAATTCGATCACAAGATCCATATACGCACATTACCGACCAGACAAACATCAATATGAAAATTTATCATCAAAAAATAAAAGATTTAATTGATTTTTTTTCTTAAATTTATACTACTATATAAAAATTTCATTCTAACAATCAGTAATCTAATAGATCCATCACATAACTTAAAAGCCCTTCCATAAAGAAAACGAAATCTCAAGATAGAACCTTACCCTGACAATTTGGAATCGACATTATGGATCTTGATTTTCCATTAATTCATGTTTTACCACACATCAGCATACCGATGTTTCTTCTTGATCCTCAAACACTAGTTTATCCACCCCAAAATTTAAATCCAAGCATTCCTTTGGCGAAATTATTCATTATTTATTGCCTAAATTACTACACATCCATCAAACATTCTGAATCCGATCCATCTAAAATTTAATTTAACTATGAACAGCATTCTAGATGGACCACCCCTCCGATCCATATAATACCAGATCTAAATACAATAATAAAATTTACGATAAACTTACCAAAATAAAACACAGTCCAAATCCTACCCTGATTGACCCCCATCCAGAACATAAACATACCAGAGACTTCCCAACCCAGAACAAATCCCATCATTCCCCAAACAATCCCCAATCCCAGATCCAAGATACCAGATACCAAATACCCAATTCAGAAAATAATAAACAAGAAGCGAAGACTCACGAAGCAGTCGTCGTCAATGGTATATATGTATTTCTTCTTAGACACCATATAACCGAAGCATCGACATGCGGAATCCTTGAATGAGATGCAGGAGGCCTTGGGACCGAGGATCCGATTGATGTCGTTGCGGTTATACAGTTCGTAATCGAAGCCCTCGGGGACATTGATGGTCTTCGATGGATCTCCGTCCTGCACAATTATGAGATGGTAGGGCTGGAAGAAGGGCCTCCACATCTCCAAAAAGTCAAGGTTTCGGATCGTCGGAATCACAATATCGAGCTCATCCTTCAGAAGAGGAGTGATCGGTACCGAAGAAGGCGAAGGTGCACCGGCCATCTCTCTGTATCTTGGATTTGTTGCGAGATCTACTAGAGAAATGGGGAGAACAGAACTGGACGGAGAGGAAGAGAACCAAAAAACAAGAGCGTTTTTTCTTCTGAAGTCTCGAGAGGTTCCCCAGAGTTGAGAGGGAGCTGGTTTTTAAAGAACTTTTGCACGTGCCAACCGGTCGAGAGGTGTGAACTGAGTGGGTTTCGCGCGTGCGAGCAGATGGGTCGGTTTAGGCATATGCGATGAGGAAATGGGGCTGAATTTTATTTTGCTAATATTATGCCATTAATTTTAATATTAATATTTATTTATTTAAATCTGGTAAATGATGACAACACTGCTAATTAGATGCTTGTGTTTATTTCAGACTTCTACCACATCTTTAGGGAGCTAATTCTAGTTGCTTTATTAATTTATGCCATGAGAAACTATTTTATTAAGTAAAATTTATTAAAAGGTCATAATTTAACTTTTTAGGAAGAAAAATAATATAATTTTCACCATAATATTCATAAAATTATTTTTTCCATTGCAATTTTATAGTTATTTTTACAAAATTTTGTTGCACTCAAAAAATCTTAAATTTATTATAAATTGTGCATTAAAAAATGATCTGCATAAATCTCGAGACAATCTTGCAATTGTAAACCACCAGCCAACTGAACGTGACATGAAATTGTATGTTGTAGTTGCAAGAATCTTAAAACAAAAAATTACAAGGCATAATAAATTCGACAGATTGTAGACCACCAGCGGACTGAGGACTAGTTTATTCATGGCTAGTTGGCCGAAAGGCTAAAGACCAACCAAATGATTGCGATCGACTAGAGGCCATTCCAACGGCTAAAAGGCCATCCAGGTCAACATGAGACAGGAATCCACACCAACGACCGAACAAAACTCTAATTCCCCAGCAAGCTCACAAGTCAATAGCTCTACCAAAAATCTAGAAATTGCTAAAGAACAATAATCAAGCAAGCCAACTGGTCATCCTAAGGTTGACTGACTACCACACTCAAAACCGACTGACTTCTCAGAGAAAAGGTCAGTAGGCGTTCAAACAAAATAACAGATTGATACCAGCTCGATCGGTCGACTTAAGGACCTAACAAGTAAAAAGTTCAAGTCATACAACATGGTGCCATAATCAGTTATAAATAGGAAAAAACATGGCAAAAGATAATAGTATTTTGTGACATCACTATTAAAGCATGTGCAAGCATATAATTTTAAAGATTTGACTCTCTTTCTATAAATAGTATGTCTATATCAAATATTGGGAGAAGTTTTGCTCTCTTTCTAGACCTATACACTATGGGGAGAATTCTCTCTCATTTTTGCTTGTAACACATTTATAGCATATAGAATGGGTCACAGAACTCAAGAAAACTCCATTTCGCTAATTTGGGACAAGTATGTGTGTCCTCTCTCCTTCTTTTTCCCTCTCTGTCTCTCTCTCTACCTCTCCCTTAAGATTTCTACCATTCTGATTTTACCAAAACCTATTTTATACGGCTTACAGATGTTGTCACCATTCATACAGCTTCCATTTGGACCTCTGCAGCTTACGAACGTTATCATAGTTTATGCATCTCTCAACCCTGGCATGTGCGGCCAACGAACGTTATTACATCCCGCGTTACGGTCTATGTAGCTCACAACTCATACAACTTCCAACTTCAACAACGACAACCTAAAACTGTGTCACCACTATGATCAATACGATCATTTACAACTTACGTGTCTCACAACTCCTACAGCTCCCATAGCAAATATAATCCTTTTACAGATATTTATGTTAATAATTGAAAAAATGAGTCTAAACTCAAATAAAATAAAACTAAACTAAATTGATATAAAACAAGTCATCGCCGATTGAAAAATAAGAGTTACTTATTTCTCACGGACGGGAATAAGAACCGGAGAATCGAACAACTTCAGCAAGCGGCGACACCGACTTACAAAAATCTGAGCCGTCCATTCGATCAAAGTCTCGTTTTGACGTATGATTTGACGCGGTAAGTGGACCGACCTATAGACCCGCCTCAACGACTATTTCCTCCAACGGTGGCCTGTCGACACTTGGCCAAGGGTTCAGTTTGAAAAACAAAAAAAATTACATACATACCCCACAAATTACTATGTATTTACATATCTAACAATTAAATTTCAATTTTAATGCCACAAAACATGTATTTCATTTTTTAATTAAAATAATACTATTTTTATGAGATATAAAAACATTGGGTGGTATAAATATAGAAGTTAAACTTTAAATATTAGATATGTAAATAATAAATACATAAAAAAATTGCTGCTATTTATAAAAATTACCCTCTCAAAGTGTTGTTTATGTAAATACGAGAGTGTAGGTGACAGATATGTAAAAAAAAAGAATTGCATGTTATTTATGTAATTTAAAAAAAAAAACTTTCGCATGTCTAGATGAAAAAAATATACTAAAAATTATAAATCATGATAATTAATAAGCAATAATTATATCATTAATTGTTGTGCACAGAAATTTGAGATAATTTTCTCAAAAAAAAAAAATAAAACCCTTAATTTTTTATCATGATTTAATAAATTGAATTATGATACATTGTTTATTATTATTATTATTATTATGTATTATTTATATTTATCATTTATTATTGTTTTATTTTTTATAGGATAATTACATACAAATAATATGAAATATTGATATTTATAAATCAAATATTAATGAGATTTTTAAAATTATATCATTAATTGTTTAGGACTTCTAATTGTTGCCTAGTGGAACGAATAAGTTGACACATAATAGAGTAGTGAAACATGCATCTTGTCATTAGAAGATTGCAACATAAATTCCAGATCCAAAGTGTTCGAAGAAATGTTGTGTGGTTAAGTCCTGCTTAATTACAATACAGTTTATAACTCGTCTTATGACTCAGACATATGCTAAGAAGAACATTGCCCTCAATTAATAACTATCATGTAGTGGATCTCACAGGAAGAGTACTAGAAAACACCAAGCTTGAGTCATATAAGCATGCACGAAGAAATCTTTTTTTATAAACAATTAATCTAAAAAACTTGACGAACACAAGCATATTTTTTTAATATTAAACTATCAAAGTAGTCACCGACTATTTACATGAAGAATCCACATTGTCCCTCATGGCTATTTTTGCACTTTACTCCAATTATTAAATGTATTAATTTTTTTATTCCTCATATTTATGATGAAAAAAAATAATCCAAAGTTTATTCCCATCTTATTCATTAAATAGTTAATTAGGTTAATTAAGCTCTTGGCTCATAACGAATTCTTTTATTGCAAATTGATTACTTTATATCTAATTCAGCTCATCTGCCGTTTGTGCAATTAAAAAATTTGATTAATATTAATTTCAACCGTTTTTTATTACATATTTTTGTACTTATGTTCATTAAAAAAGATTCTAATCTTGATTAATAAGCAACTAATTTTTTTTTTTAAACTATTAGGAGTTATATCAATAAGTTTTATTAGGACGATTTACATGCGCACCACTTAATTCCTATGAATTTACATATTTTATATTTAAATTTTAAAGTTTACATATTTATGTCGTATTATGTATGCAAGAAGTGTATATTTCATTATTTTCAAAGTTAAAATAGTTGTATTATTGATGTGATGTGAAAATTTGAGTGTTATAAATATAAAAAAAATTAAGTTTATGGGTTAGATATGTAAATACATAAATGTTGTGGTATGCATGCAAAAGGGGGCCACTAACCCTTTTCTAGTGGAAGGGTCAACCATGGGTTTTGCTCCAACTATTACAATTAAAATCTATTGCTTCATGGAGATCCACAATAATAATAATAATAATAATAATAATAATAATAATAATAATAATAATAAT
>NEWO01000038.1:1241035-1273041 GCA_003013225.1 Phalaenopsis aphrodite | reverse complement strand
AAATTATAATTTTTTTCTAAATTTCAAACAGAACTTTTTATTGATATTCTTCATTAAACTTTTTATTTTTTTATGTTGTCATTGATATTTTTATTGAAGTTATGAAAAATGGTAAGGAGAAAATATTGTGTGCTGATGAAATGGGTGCGGATTGGGTGTCTCCTGGAGGTATTTTTTCTCAATACCACCACGATTTTACAAAATATCACTAGAATATTTGTAAGGTATTACACGAAAATACAACCACAATACTACAAAATACTATCATTGGCATCTATGATATCTTGATGTAATATTTTCTCCAATATAAACTGTTGAGAAATTAAGGCGAAGAGAAATAGGAATCGACACAAATCTAGAAGAACACACAGAGATTTAACGAGGTTCGACAAAAATGCTTACGTCCTCAGGAGCAGAGTGGTGGTTTTCCTTCTATTCAGAAAAGAAATACAAAATACAAAATTATTACCTAGGGTTACAAATATGCATATATATATAACTCTTTTAAATCCTTAAAATCTATAAACAGAGTTTCATCTCTCATGAAAGAGGAGGATGAGAGCTTGAAGCCTGAGAAAAGAACTTGTAGCATTGAGAATTAGTTGAAGTACAACATTAATTTTGTAGACGTCGACTATCGTCGACCGCCGTCAACCACAACCGACCATTGTCGATCACCACCTGCCGGTTGTTGTCGATCGCTGTTGGTCGCCACCCGTTTATTGCAACAAGTTTATCTTTACATGAACGTTGTAACTTGGAAGATCTTATAACACTTTCATATCCGTGGAACAAATGGTTGCAACTGTAATCGTCATTTCATAGTGGAATTCTTCAGCTACGCCAAACCCCATAGTTTTTTCCACTACAAAGTTTCCACGTAAAAACTTCTATTGTAACTATTATTTATTTTCTCTCTTCTGAACGTGAGTTGAATCTTTGTAACACGCTAAGACGATAATACACTAATCTACTGCTGCAAATTTTCTGGCACACATCAATTATTATTATTACTATTATTATTATTATTATTATGGTGAGTCGGAAAATTTGCGGTGGCAAATCAGTATATTAATGTATTAGCATTACATGAAGATCCAAAAGGCGACAGACACACAATTGAAAAAAAAAATAGCATTAGGAAACACCGCGATTTTTTATATGAAAAAAATTATTGGAGAAAAAATCATGTGGTCTTGTCTACTCAAAGTAATCCAATATGTACTTATAAATATATGTAAACGCTTATCCTCAATTAGAGATTATATAAATATAAAGTTGATAATCACATAAGTATAATAATATTTTAGTTATAATAGTCATAATTGATAGTGAGACCTGCAATGCTCTGTGGCGTTGAATGTTGGCCTTTAAAAGAGACCCATAATACTAAGTTAAGTGTTGCCGAGATGAGAATGATTAGGTGGATGAGTGGCTTTAGACTTGGAGACAAAATGTGAAATGAATATATCTGTGATAGGGTTGGTGTAGCTCCAGTGACAGACAAAATTAGAGAGAGTCATTTTAGATGGTTGGGTCACATTAAACGTCGACCATCTGATGATCTGATTAGGAGAGTAGATGGTTTAGATTTAACTTATGTTAAGAAAGGCAAAGGTAGACCTAGAAAGACTTGGGTGTATTGTATAAAAAGTTATCTTAGTTTATTGGAAATAAATGAAAATATAACACTAAATAGGACGCAATGGAGAAAAATGATCAATGTAGCCGACCCCACTTAGTAGGATTAAGGTTTTGTTATTGACAGCATAATTGGGCTACTACACATGTAAATAATTGACTACAAATGACGTGATTAGCTGCCACAAAGATAGTAGTCGGCAATAAAGATTGTAGTTTGTGGTTTCAATAGCAACAGTTGGCTATAGAGATCATATATAGAAGCTGTAAGAATAGTTTTTGGCCACAAAGGATGTATCTAGTTGCTAGAATGGTAGTACTCAACTATGAAGGCTGCAATAGGTGGCCGCAATTACGCCAATTGATCGCAGAGTCGTTGTTGAAAATTTAAATAACAGTGGTTAGCCACAAATGTCATAATTAATGGTTAAAATGGTAGTAGTTGGCCACAAAGATCTTAGTCTGACTACAACACTTGTAAGCAGAGGGGTAGCCAAAGGTCGGTGTTCATTAGTGGCAGGCGATGATGACTGAAAGTGGTCGTTGGTGGCTATAAATTAGTGATTTGAGGCTACAAAGATTGGTGGTGGTTCATAGTATCTTCAATACAGGTTTTATACATACCAACAATATTTGGAATAAAACAGTTACAAATAGGCGTCATTGTCGACCGGTGTTTACCAGTGGTCAATGGTCACAAATGATAAGCGATGATGGTTGATAATGGATGATAGTGATTGACGGATGGTGTCGGCAGTTTATGAAAGCTATAGAGTTCAAAAATTATTGTTGGGTTTTTAATACAAGTGTTAGATGTAACATTCATATTTTGAATACAATGGTTGTAAGCAGCGGTTTTCGGTGGTCGGTGGTCGGGACGGTAGCTGGTGATTATTGGCGATGATCGATGCTAGTCGACGGACGATGCTCAAAAGGGGACGGAGGCTACAGAAGCAAAAAGTAATCATCGGGTCTTCTCTCCATACCAGGTGCTAGAATTCATCTTCTTCCTCTTCTTCCTCCCCTTAAGTGAAGAGAATGTGCTTATATATAGCCTTTTAAGGAGTCATACTTTGGTCTTATAGCGCATAACTTTCCTAACCACTCGGTTGATCGATCCCCATTGATCACCCTTAATCACAGAATAATTTTCTTAATGATATTAATGCCTAAATGACCTCATAATTTAGCTATCTTGAGCTCGTTGGATACATCTCTTCAAGACACTCGATTTGACAATAAATATGTTAATTTTGGAATTCATTGACCATTCAAATGATGATCCAAAGTTCAAATTGTGTTTTCACAATTTGGTCAGAGCTTGATTGGAGCCAGATTGAAATAAGTTTGATCAGTTTATCTAAACAGTCGGTGAGAGCATGTAGGTCATACTTGGTCATATAGGTTGTAATGATGAGTTGCAATAATATTCTTAAGTCTTAGAAGTTAGAGTTGGGAGATGTATGATTTATGGACGACATAGGTTATAGTGGTCAGCTACAATAAGGTTCATTGGTCATAGAGCTCGGAGTTGGGAGTTACTTGAGCTATGAACCACATAATCATAATGGTGAACCCCAATAACATACGTAGGCCTTACAGGCAAGAGTTGAGAGTTACATGAACGGTGAATCACGTAAGTTGCAGTTGATCACCTATAAATGTAATGGTGAGCAACAATAATGTTTGTAGATTATAGTGATCAGAGAGTTTTGAATCACGTAGGTCGTAATTGGTCACATATACTGTAATGACGAGCTGTGATAATGTTCCTAGGTTGGAGTTGGGAGCTGTATAAGTTGTGAACCATATAAGTTATAACTGATTGCATATGGTGTGGTGGTGAGTTGTAATAATGTTCGTAGGCCATAGAAGTCAGTGTTAGGAGTTTTTTGTTCTATGTAAGCCTTAATTGGCACATTGGCCGTAGCGGAGAGTTGCAATGAGAGAATTTCAGGAGTCAAAATAAAATTATAGTACAATGATTACAACGGTGTAAAGCAGTTATTACGCGAATTTATCGTCAGATCTTAGATATGACGTTATTTATGATCCTAAATTGGGGATACATTGTTACACTGTATGTGGGGCGCATTGTTACACAATCTTAGGGGTTCATCATTAAACCATATTTGGAGAGTGTTTTTACAACGTCTTCATGTTGCATTGTTACCCTGTTTTCGGGTGCATGATTATATCATCTTAGGGTGAGTCGATGCACAGTGTTCAAAATGATGCACTACTTCGTTATTCCATGGTGTAGATCGTGGCTTCGTAAGTAGATTCATTGCAATAAACAAGGGCAACCAAAAATGATTAATGATGGTCGATAGACGGTGCTTGACAATGGTCGGTTGCTACAAAGGTTGGAAGTGTTCTTCTAGAATTCAAATCTATAATGACTTTAAGATTCTCTTCCTTCTCTTCCTGATCCAGCTCTTCATCTCCATCTTTCTCCAACCTCCCTTTCATGAAGAGAGTATAACTCTTTTTATTGAATTTTGGAGTGAAATCTTCTATAAATAAGACAAGAATCTAAACCATTTCATCTAACAGCCCAAGGCGATTCCTCAGATCGGATGAATTTTATGAACATTTAAACACATTAAGAATGTGATAATTGAATGATCATAGGCTCGTTGGATTCATTTCATCGAGATCATAATTTTGGTGTCATTATGATCATCTCATTCAGTCGGTCAGTTTGGTTGTAAGTTTATTGAAGTTCTATCACATTTTTTATTGAAGTTTAAATCTTTTTTTGTTAAAAATAATATCTTAAAATTATAAATTTGTTGATGGATATTGTCGCATCAGCATTAATATTTCTATGAGCCATATTTCAAGTTTAATGTTACTCTAAATTTTTTTACATGAGTGTCCTCAAACTACTGTTAAAAAGTGCACAGAGGCCCTTATCAATCAAAACTTATTGCAGCACATAAATTCATTGTAATACTTAGATGTTAATTTTATAAATAAATAAAATTGTAAGTGCCAACTGATGTCATTAGCAAATTCATTCAATTGATCATGATTTTTCATGCAATTTTCAAAAATCAAAGCATATAAATATTTTAATTAAGAATTGTTCTCATTATATCTATGGATCTTCTATAATTAACAATTTACAAACCCAAATTGTTTAATTTATCGAGCCAGCGTAGCCGGACGAACTGGCCTTTACAAGTCGAAGCCAATTAAGCTCAACCGATCAAGTCAGAGAGCACCCGAGTGATGTGCTTCTATATATAAAATACCTAGAATATCTTGTATAGCTCTAATTAAAGCTGATGTAGAAATGTAATATCACTATATTATAGCATCTTCTCTAATAATTAATTAGATCATTTTATGAGAATAAAATATAAATAAATACCGTAATAAAGTTCATTATGGTTCTCTCATCTCTCTCTCATTTCTTATACTCTGTTATTTGGGCTGTGAATCACAAATAGATATGTCACCTTATTATAATTTCAAATGAACTTTATATGAAGAATCAAAACGTGATTCATGTTAGTCCCATTCTATGGGCTCTTTCATTCAAGTATTGACCCATCACAAATGGGCTTGAATAAGCCCATTAAAAAGTTCTCGTTTCACCTTCTCTTTTCAACGTTTGGCCTGTAAAAAACTTTGCATATATTTTAAATTGAATTAAATAGCTGTTTAACTTGAGATTTGAAGTTAATTTGATTTGATAATATTTCAATAGTTTAAATTTTGTTTTATTAAAAAATACATTAAATTTTGTTTGAATTAAATAGCTATTACTATTTTGACTCACCCTTCATAATATGTACGATTTGAATCAGCAATCTTGTTGTGAAAAACTAAGAACTCAACAATTATGTTGTTGCATTGCTCGTAAATGCGCAAAGCGAATATATTCTCCAATAACTTATACCACAATAAGTTTTATAATCAATATTTTATTTGGGGAAGTGATAACATTGCATTATCATGAAATTAAATTTGATGAGTATAATAAGGGTATGTCAAAAGGTTTCTTAGAGGTAGCTGTATTTTCTTAAGAAATATGTTTATAAAATTGTGGTGGAGAAGACAACTTCTTATAGTATGTTTGGAGATGTTGCTAAAAAATTAACTGATGTTCAAAAAACTGTAATGACTATTGCAGAAAATGAAAAGTTGAAAAGTCAGACTGTAGTTTTCTAACATCAACTATTGTCTGCTGTAGTTTTTGGTGAACAAAGATAAAATACAGTTTTGTCAAACTGAAAAACTGCAGTGCGGCACCACACCGCCGCTCCAAATGCACCATTAGAAAGTTGTGATGATAATAATAAATAAATATTTTTTTTCAAAAAATCCGTCATCAGTTTTCTTACATCCGCCCCATTCTCCTCTTGGAGGATTTATAATAGTAGAACTTATATCAATAATTTTAAATTTTAGATAATATTACTTGTCTTTTTTGAATAATATAGGTGAAAGCCCTATGCGACTTTTTCAAATTCAACGAGCCAAGCAGCCGGCGACGGCGAGCTGGATTCATCGTGGGGCGCACGACTTATGCGGCCCGCGCCATCTTCGCTTTATGAGGAAATATGAACGGCTGAAATGCGCTAACATTCTAATCGGACGGTTTAAACATTTCTACATGATGCTGAAATATTTATCCTATGCGACAACATCGGCCGGCCTACATGGGCCGGGCCCGCATCCAGCCTTCAACGATGAATCAAGGAGAGAGATATTTAATGAGTCAAAAGTCTTTAGGCATTTAGTGGTTCTCCATATGTCTTTCATTCAATATATTGAAATAAATAAATTTATTTTTTTGTCCCATTAACCTACCTTTAGCAATATAACTCATTTAATACCAAATATCTGCCTTAAATTAAGGGCATTTGAGTAAATATCACTCAATTTCTATGTATTTATATACTAAGAGCTAAACTTTATTTTAGTTTATTTTTTTTGTATTTTTATCCCATATCATTCATATCACAAAAAATATCATTCATATCACAAAAAATATCATTAGTTTAACTTTTAAAATGTGAAATGCACATTTTAGGCATAGTCATTCATGTTTTAGACTTATAAATGCATAGGAATTAAGTGATATGTATGTAAATCAACTATGAGATTAGATGTGGGGCCTTATTTTCCAAAGTATTGTCGTGTTTTCTGCAGCACCATATGGGTCTAGGTCCCACGAATTTGCATGTAGGTGGCAGTACCCAGACTATGTTTAGTTGGACCGGTGATAATAACAGAGAAACAAGCATTATTCGTTGGTTGTTCGGATGAATAACATGAGTTATCATGTTATTACCAAATCTCCAAGGGTCATTCCGAGCATCAACCTAAGTTGTTGTTCGTCATTCATTGTAGCCCATTTAGAAGTTCGAGATGGGGATAGCTTGGCTGCCTCGTTAAGATTATACGGGAAGACCCTTAGCCCTTACAGTTGCATGTCTTGCACATATATGTATGCATGGACAACACATTGTATTTTCTTTTTAGAATTAAAAATAGAGTGTAGTTAGGAATTTTTGTACGGAATTAAAGTTCATTGGATTGTGCTAGTTTTTGTACGCTTTGTGTCTTTTGCATGCTTTATCGAGTTTAAGACTTGTGCACTAACATATTAGAGCGCATTATTCCTTGCAGGGTGTCGTATACAATAGGGAGGAGCTTAATTAGTATTTAAACTAATTTTTTTTCCGTTTTTCCTTTGTTTTTCCCCCGCCCGGTTCCACCTTTTTCTGCTTTGCTTGGGTTTGTTCTTCTTACTTTTTGTTTTTTTTGCTTGGCTTTTTTTTGTTTTTTTTTTTTTCTTTTAGAATCCCTTATGAGAGTTTGTATTAGAAATAAAGTATGAGGACGAATTTTGAAGTTTGGAGCAGGGAAAGAGTGGAGAGAACTAGGAATTGTTTACTCGTGCCTCATACCATAACTTTATATTTATACATCTGTTGTATATTTTTAGGAATGGGTATGTATATGCGAAGCATGAACGCTCTTTTTTATGAGATTATAGTCCATCTGACTTCTTATTCTTTTATGTTGAGTGATTCTTTAACTGGACTTTGTAAGTGTTCAATCTTTATTATGCATTTGAAATGTCTAGATACTAGCACAACTAGGTTTTTTGTGATAAAATATTTGTTATAAAGACTACTATTAAAAGAGTTATATTAATACAATTTAAGATTAAAAATTACATGATTTTAAAACTAGCACTTTTATTTTCTTATCTTTACTTTTTTGCATGGCCTTTAAGCTAATTTTAAAATGATTATAAAATGTATGAATATATCCTCCTTGCATATTAATAAGATCTCAACAATTAAGATGTCTTAGATAATTGTATACATGTTGCATAACTTGAGGAAAACATTCATGCATTCCATTTTGCCTAGCCTAACAGACGTTTTATACAATTAGGTGGTTGTCTAGTGCATATAGGGTGTTAAGAGTCACTCTCTATTCAAAAAAGATTGTAAGTTATATGTGGGGCAACTTGATTTGCAACGGAGTTGTCATTTCTTTTTTTATGTATAGGTTTCTTGTCCATACCCTTGCTAGGTATAATCCATATTTCACATTTTTGGTTCTTATATAGTCTTGAAGTAATTAGTAGTTTTTTTTTTTTTTCCTTTTACTTCATACATACGTGATCACTTTGGATGATGCAACAAAGAAGTTGTTGAGTAAGTGATCTTCATATCGGGTTGGTCGACTACCTTCATAACTTAGTAAATATGTGGTCCTGATAGTTTGAGAGGTTAGGTCCATTGAGCCCGGGCCAAACTATCTCTACCTATTTAGGTTTTCCTTCTACTCATCTATTGATCTACTCACTTCGGCATAATCATTTTTTTTTTTGTCAAGTCTTTTTTAGGCGCGTACCATAAGCTCTCTTAGCTCAGCGGTGTATAATTGTCAAGTTACGATAATTCATCCTCTGCCAGGCAGCTCAGCTCAGCTCTGATGACTAAAGGATTTCCCCCCATTAGGACCGCAAAAAATCTCTTCTGTTGCCTATATTTCAGGACTATTTTGAACATATATAACACCTTTTATCATGAGTTTTTCTAAATATTTCTCATGATGTAATTAACCATAAGGATACACCGTAGATGGAGGTCTCTTTGAACCATGAACAAAATAAATTTGATTTTGTATTTTTATTTAGTTAAGAAGATCTTTATATAGAATCCTTCTTATATATCTTCTCGAGTCAAGTATGATCTGATTTAATTTGAACCGCTCTTACGATTTTTTTCAATATAAATATCTTTATAGCTACTTTTTTTTATTATTTATTATTAGTTTTGATCTACCTTCAATCTATCCTCTCTTCATTTGCTTCATTAAGCAATGGTAAATTAGAAAGGGGGATCTGAAGACGATAGATGCTAAGAGTGTGGATAAAATATTGCAAATTTATTGGGGATTGAGATTAACTCACATGTTAGGTGTTGTATTTGGTTTATTTAGTTATTTGTTCATAGTTTATCTATTCAACCAGCTTGATTTTACAATCTTGATCAGATTCATTGTTTCTTCTATGGAACAACCTCTAGGGTTTGCAAGCTTATGTCATTCATGTCCTTTCTTTTGCCCACAACATGTCGGTAGCATACTTCAGGGGTTTGGGTGTTGGCTGAGCGGTGGTGCAATACAATGGTGGTCCTACGGCGACAATTTGGTAACTATAGTATTGATTGGGTGATGTTGCTCTAATGATGGTGGCTCGAAGATGACGATGGCAATCAAATAATTCTGGTCCAACGACGACGATTCAATGACTGCAACAACAACTAGATGACCACAGTCTTGTGGAGATGGTCGGACGATAGTGGTCTGACAACAACGATCTGACAATGTTAGTTGATGGTGGCAACTGGGCAATGGTGCTCTCAACTACGATTATAGCCGAGCAATAGTGTTCTGATGATCATGGAGCTAAGAAATTCTTAACAGCTTGGAGCTCCCTAAAGTTTCTTCTCGATGTTTGGATTCTTCCTCATAAAAATAAGGGACACGCACTTGCAGATTTTAGTAACGATATTCAGACCATCATATATATATGAAAATTTAAATATTAGATATATACATATATAAAATATATGTCATGTATTAAATTTCTTAATTTTATAATCCAAATTTACAACACTTGATATTTAGGACATAGCTGTTATCCAACGATAATATTACATGTGATCATCTGTGTGCGTGTACTTAAATACACCCCAAATACACGAATAATATACATCTTCAATACATTCACCAGTGATGAGAAAATATTTTTCGTCCGATCGTCGGGTCGTCTGAACGTCCAAATGACGAGGAAAATTGCACTATACTATATATACTATATGTAGCAGTATGGTGCAATCCACTAAATTGATTTACTTGATCTAATATCATATCTAAGAAATTAATATTTTTTTTTTTCTATCCACCAACTCTAACAAAAATTTAACCTGGTCCGGATTTTTCTACAGTGGAACCACTATAAAAGAAGGGTAAGAACATGGAGCTCTCCCACTGCCATCGCTCCATTTTTCTGTCAGTTTCCTCGGCGATTTCGATCGGAAGGAACCGAGGTGAGAGACTTTTACCCTAATCTAGTTCTAGGTCTCGAGATTGCTCTTTTGATTCACCAGATTTATCATTTATTTATGGTTTTGTTGGATGTTGCTGTTTAATTGGGATTTAATTCAATAAGTCGGTTCTTGTAGGGTTCGTACTTCGTTTTTGGGTCCCATTTGGTATGGATATTGAAAATTTGCCGGTTATTTAATTGGATTTGATTTGTTAAAGCGCCATTTGAGATCCATTTTTGATTTGTCTTGTTTGGCTTCTTTCCTCGTATTGTTCAGTTTTGTAGACGAAACGATTTTATGCTTCGCCATTACAATAACTCTGATATAGCATATGTGAGTTGATATGATGCTGTCAGCTTCGAATTTGGTTGGTGTGCGTTTTAATTTGCGTGTTTTTAGACTTGATTGGCCACCCGTTCCTGGATGGAAACATTGACGTTTCGTCTTCGCCGTTAATTATGATTTGAAGAGCCATAGGTGAGAAACCCTTTCCCTAGCGCTCCTTCGATAGCCTAGATTTTCTATTTCTGTGTGTTTTGGTTTTCTTCCTACTTGGGATTTGCTTGGGAGGCGGATTTGTGTATGGTTTGTGTCCATTTGGAGGGTTATTTGGCATATCCACTGAAATTTTAAGAGATATCGACTTTGATTTGAGTTAAAAGACTACCATTTAGATCACTTTTAGATTTGTTCTATTTAGCTTCATGGTCATGCATAGCCTGTTTACTAGTTTCCTTCTGTATCAATCTTTAACTTTCTCGTTGCAATCACCGTGATACTGTATGAATGAGTTGAGATGGGTGGTTAGCATTGAATTTGATCAGCACATTTTAATCTGCCTAGCCTGATTGTGGATGGAAGATTTATCGAATATGTTCTGGTGGACAGAATATCAATAAGCTTGAACTTATTTGTCTTCAATACTTTAATTAGCTTATTTTCCTTTTGCTGGTTACCAGGATATAGAGATTGTTCTCTAATTTCTTATGTTTCAATCTTTTTCATTCCCACTACAGTTGTTTGATGTGCTATAATTGAGTTGAGATGGGCAACTAGCCTCAAATGGGGTTCCTGTACTATTTAATTTTGAGTATTATCAGACCTTAGATGTTTCCTAGTTGCAGATGGTAGATTGATCTATTGCCATATTGTAGAGCATGTCATTTAGCTTTGAATCCTTTGTTCATAATAAACAATTTAATTAGCTTGGTTTTCTCTTATATTACTAAGGATGAATGTAACAATCTTTTGCTTGACATGATTTGTAGTAGCTATGGGACTAGTCTAATTTGGTCAATAAGAGTATCATGTATTTTCATTTACTCAGGGACTGTTTGGGATCATTCTTATTTTTTATTTTTATTTTATTTTGTTTATATTTTGATTTGAAATAAAACATGTTTAGTTATTTGATTATTGTTGAAATTCAACAGTATTGATATCAAAAAGGGTTTAAATACAGAATACAAGAGTTATAAAATAGTAAAGACATAAACTACGAAATACATGAACAAGGAATTACAAAAACTAAGAAATATCTGAAAAGGAAAGGAAATCAGTAAGCACTATTAATTCTATTAATTGCAGTGTGATTATTTTTAAAAGCATTTAATAGTTATTGAGTGATTTTAATAATATTTTAATTTATTTTTGAAATAACAAATAAAAGCATGTAAAATCACACTTAACAAACATGTTTTTAAAACAAAAGGAAAAATAACAACAAAATTGATCCCAAATAAGCCCAACGTGTAAGTATATACACAATTAAATTTGTTCATAATTTATTCCCTTTATGCTTTTACTTCACCAACACAACTACTTAATTGTAGAGTTGGCAAAGTTTTGAAGGAAGAGCTAAATGAACAAAATTAGGAAGCATATTATAGATTGACTACAAAATTAAAGATAAGTTAGCTTTGAAAGAAAAATGCTCAAAGTTGAAGAGGCACTGGGTTTGGATCGAGTTGTTTATTTAGTATTGGTGAATCATGAGAGATATTTTTGCAATATATTTTATATGTATTTTTTACTGAAATCCTAAAAATTTATGTGTTAAATTGACGCGGAAAAAGTATTTTGACTCGTATGAAAAACGAAGAACACGTCAGGACTGTGGTAGCGATATGAGAGTCAAACTTATGAGAGATAAAACAGCATTAGCTGGGGAGGTTGATAAAACTTAAATTGTGAATAATGATATTGGTGTTGAAGAATTAATTGGGTTTTTATGCGAAAAAGAATTAATATGGAGGTATTTTTTTGTCGAGTAAATTGATGTAAATATAAAAAGCAATAAAAGAAATTCGGATGATTTTCTTTTGTCAGAAAGGCATATGATCAGATACTAGTGGAATGGGTTTAGTTTGCAATAAATTGAAAAAATATGTGTCAAAAGTTATAGTGAAGATATAGATATACACATGACAGGTTTTAATCTGCATATAAGACCTGTTCTGTTACCCTGTATGATGGAAGATTGATTTTTTATGTTGATTGCACTTTCTTAGGTTAGGAAGATCTGTTAATTTAGGGTAGTACTTGGTGCAATAGTATGGAAGTGCTGACCTATTGTTTGAGATTATTTTCAGCAGGATGTCTGATGTATCATCTTGCCAATTAGAATATTTTGTGTTATCATTTTTGTAGGGCCTGTTTGGGATAGCTTTTATTTTTTATTCTCTATTTTGTTTTTTTCTATTTATTTATTTGAAACAATACATATTTATCATTTTCAAAATAAATCAATTTATTTTAAAAAAATACTTGAGTTTTTTACATGCATTGTAATGTGATCGTATTGATTTAATGATTCTTAATGAAGATTTATGCCCATGTCAGAGTTATTAGAGATATAATCCACATAATTAACAGGATGTTAGATTATCAAATCCTAAGCTGACCTTCAAAACTCCTTCAGGTAACACAGCAGGCATCCGATCACGTGAGAATGGGTCGAGGAGTCAGCAGCGGCGGAGGGCAGAGCTCCTTGGGCTACCTTTTTGGCGCCGATGAGCCTGCCAAACCCGCTGCCAACAACCCAAACCCTGCTCGGAATCCAAATCCATCTCCCATTGATGATACCAAGCAGATTCCCGCCGGCATGCTGGGAAATCTCACAAACAATTACTTCCGAGCAGACGGTCAGAACAATGGAAATTTCATTACTGTATGTATCTCTCTCTATCCAAATCCTACATTTTTCTATTAATTTTGTTTTCAACCCCGCAGAGGAAGCATGTAATTGACATATATAAATATTTGATTTTGCAGGACCGACCTTCAACCAAGGTGCATGCAGCTCCAGGCGGTGGTTCATCTCTGGGCTACCTCTTTGGTGGTGGAAGTCAGTGATCTCATTGGACTGAGCTTTTGGAGAATGAAATCTAAATTGAACCAGAAATTACATTTTTCAGCAATTTTTAGCTGATTACTTTTAAAAAAAAGAAAAAAAATTTGTTCTTTTGGTTGTGATGTGTAGTATCATATTGCTTTCTTGTGGGACTGTGGATTGATTCATAATTAGGGGGAAGAATTTGATCCATCAGCCATTATCTGTGGACTCTTTATTGAAATGCTTGTTACCAAACTGGCTTATTGTAATTTCATGATGCGGCCTTTTTATACTTTACATATTTTCTTTTTTTAAATAATGGTTGTTTTGTTAAGTTTTTATATTTATTAATATTTCTTCTTGGTAACTATCATTGCAATTCTTGTGGGGTGTCAAATGAATATTTAAGTTTATGCAAAATTAACTTAAGAATGCACCAAACTGAAACTCTGGTTGGTTCTCTTAGCATGTTGTTGAACATCATAGCTCCAAAATACAAAATATGGTTTTCATTCCAAGGCGGTAAATGAGCCCAGCTTGTTGAGCATGGGCTTGACACGTGTTCGGCTCATTCAAAGTTGGATCGTGTTTGACATTACTTGTGAATAGTTTGGTCGTATTCGACTTGATTTACAGATTCTTGTTCGTGTTGAGGTTGTATTTGGTTCAAAATTGGCTCGATAAAATTAATTAGAAAAATAGATCTTGAGTGTTGGATTTGAACATGCATCAATTTTATGCAATAGAAAACAAAATTAAATGATCACAAAAGTTGTGATTTAAACTTAAATGTAAATATATTTATATAAATAATATACATAATTTCTGCATTTTGAGTTAAAATGAGCCTAACATGATTGAACAAAAGATGTGTTCAGCTCATTTACTTAACGAACAATTCAAACACTAGCTACTGTCCAAATTAGTGAGTATGGTGTAGTAGAGGGTTGAAGGCGAATAGCCTCCAACAAACCAGATGATAAAAGCATTTCCAATATCCCACGAGTAACCAATTTGATATAAAAAAAGAAAATCAAACCAAAAAGAGTAAAATCAAATGAAGTATATGCATTCGATGTTTTAATATCTAAGAGTAAAATCTATAAAAGGAATCATAAGTCGAACACAACTAAAAATCACCCAAATAAATGTCATATGTAACATCAAGATGTAGCATTATAACATCATTTTAAGTGAACTAGTGCCAAAAAAATAGGAGAAAATATTACATCTGTCATTCGAGAAAAAAAAAAATATCGGGTGCAGATGCCTCACCAACAGACATCGGTATTGCTTGAGCTGAGAATAAAAAAATGCTACATTCAGCGGATCGCAGCAGTTGTCTATGAGTGCAGTATCCTCACACAATATTTTTTTTTGTTTGAATGTTCAACAATCATATGAATTACACACTGTAATTGTGCAAGTATCGTGGTGTGATTCATGTCATCATTCACACATCCTGGATAACTATGAGACTTCTTATAGCATAAGGAACCAAAAGGTGGATTCATTCTCTAAATTTAAATTATAACCGTATAACCATTAGAAAATCGCAACCTTAACCGTCAATTTTGGGAGAGCAAAATAAAGGATTTTTTTAAATAAAAAAATCTCACAGTAAAAGTAGTTGCTGATTAAAGTTATGAAAATAAAAGCTTTCACTTTTGAAGAACTTAACAATTTGTTTTTATATTGCAGTGACATTAAATGAGGAAAAAATATGTGAGGATTTACTAACCCAAACGTAGTCTGAGATTTAGGGTGTTTGGGTTAGATGCTGTTTTTTTAAGGACCAACTATGAGTTGTTTTATGAATAAGTTGCTGTTAAAAAATTGATGATGGTGAAACAGTCTGCTTGTTTGGATAATCTGTTGTGACGCAACATTTTTGAGAAAAATAATTAAAATGCTTATATATATAGATATATATATATTAGCTATAAGTTTGCAATTTCTGAAATAATTCAAACAGAATGATAGAAATAAATTTTAATAGTTCAAAAAAGAGTTGGAAGTCTACTTTTCATATTACACCAAGTGTAATATATTACTTAACACATAATAACACGATAATAAAAATTACAATAACAACAAATAATGTTACGATAACAACATCTTTCAATTTTAAAAGATCAAGCCTTCAGGAAAATCAAGAAAAAGGCGTATGTTTTTCACTGGCAACAAAAAATTTTATTGTTTCTGACATAAATCAACCATCAGAGATGTAATAAAAACCCGCAAAACATAACAAATCCTTTCCTTTTTTCACGGGTCACTAAAGAAATCTAACATCAACCAACATATATACAATAAAAACCCTCGAAATATCAAAATTCTTTCATTTTACACAGAATACTAAAGAATTCTATTGTTTTCCACATAAATCAACCAATATAGATGCAAGAAAACCAACAAAGAGAATATCAGCTACTTGATTGTCCTCCTGACTGATGTGCAAGATGCGGAAGTTCTTGAATCTTCTGATTTTCTTTTTCATCTTGGCTAGGTATCTTGCCATCAGCTCGTCTCTAGCTTAAAATTCCTTGTTAACCTTATTTACGACTAGCAAGGAGTCGGAACTTACTAGGAAGTCACAAGTGCCTATCTCGTAGGCTAGGCGAAGCCCGACAATTAATGCTTCGTAGTCTACCTAATTATTCAAGATGTTGAACTCCACAGAGATCGTATGGTAGAGATGCTCTCCAACTGAGCTGCATAGGGCCAACCCTAGTCCTGTTGTTGTCTGTTTGGAGGATCCATCGACGTAAAGGATCTACGTCCTATCTTCAGTGACAATTCTCTTGTCTGACTCCTCTGTCTTGGAGAATTCAGCTAGAAAGTTTGTGATTGCTTTGACTGTCGTCCAAGGAATATAGGTGATGTTGAATTCATTGAGCTATGCCGCCCATTTCAGCAGTCGACCAGAGTGCTCTAGCTGTGTGAGCACAGATTTCAACGAATAGTCTATGATGACCCAGATCGGATGCATCTAGAAGTATGGTCACAACTTGCAAGCGGAAATAATCAAAGTGAATGTTAGTTTTTCCATAATCGAGTACTTGCTTTCGATGCCATGAAGCACTTGGCTGGTGTAGTAGAATAAGTATTGTTTTCTCGCTTCGTCTCGGACTAGAACTGAGCTTACAGCCTCTCGCCCGACTCCCCGGTACAATGAAAGCTCTTCTGTTGGTTTTGGGCTCTTGAGCATCGGTGGAGATGTTGTGAAATCCTTCAACTTTCTGAACGCCTCTTCACATTAGGTTGTTCGTTCGAAACGTTGATTTTTTCTTAATGCTTTAAAAAACGTTGCACACTTATCGTCTGACTTCAGGATGAAACGACTAGGTCCGACAATACGATTGGTCAGTCTTTGAATTTCCTTGATGCTTCGTGGGGGCGGCATGTTTACAATTGCCTGTATTTTCTCAGAATTGGCTTTCAATCCATCGAGAGTCAATAAGAAGACGAGGAACTTGCCAACTGACGCCTCGAAGGTGCATTTGGCAGAGTTTAATCTCATATTCAATATTTTGAGTGTTCTAAATGTCTCTTTCAGATCTTCGATGTGTTGTTCGTTTGACTTAATTCTAACTAAGGTATCATCAACATATGTCTCAACATTCTTTCCATTTGATTAGAAAAAATTATATCCATGAGGCGCTGATAGATCACCCCAATGTTCTTAAGCCCGAAGGGCATTACATTAAACAAAAAAATGTCTTGTGCAGTAATAAATGTCAATTTCGCTGCGTTGATTGGATGCATGTTTATCTGGGGGTAATCGGAGTAAGTGTATAGTAAACTCATTATTGAGTATTTGATCGTTGTGTCCACCAAGGTGTCAAAATTTGGCAGGGGTAGGTGTCCTTCGCGAAAGTTGTGTTGAGGTTAATGAAGTTGACACACATCTGCCATTGTTGTTGGCTTTCTTAACCATGATGACGTTTGAGAGCCAAGTTGGGTACTAGACTTCACAGATGTAGTTGGCGCCCAATAACTTTTGTATTTCCGCCGCTAACGGTTCGGCCAAAGTACTGGCGGTCAACCGAATCTTCTTTTGGATAGGTTGAGAGTAGGGGTTGATGTTCAATCGGTGGCACGTTGAGTCGATCGAAACGTAGGGCATTTCCACTACAATCCAAACAAACACTTCCCGGTGTTGAATTCTGTCCAAAACATTCACTGATCAAAAAAACTTTACCGGGTTCTTCGTTGAACACTAACAACTGGAGGATGATCTCACTGGTCTCAAGACCCCCCTCCCTCTGGATCTGGATGTCGAGTTTTTCATGGTTGATGCTCAAAACTGCTCGCAACTAGCAGTTTATAGACTGCTCCAAGTTTTCTCGAATCGTAATTACTTCTTTGTCGCCTTGGAACTTTGCGGCTACATGGTAGGTGGAAAGTACTGCCGGTGCTGTTAAGGAATGGAGTTCGCTAATCTCGGAATGGAGTTCGTTGTTAACAAGGATAAGCTGCCTGACCTGGCAGTAATTAAGTTTGGACAAGGGTTCGATGATATTGGAGTCAAGTTCGGGAAGGTGGTCATCACAGTAATGAAGTTCGAAGCATATAAGTCTGTGGAGCTTATTGTAGAGTTCAACTTGAAATATGTCGAAGAATTCTCACCTTCAAAAGTGTTTGTCGAAAACAACTCTATTATTGTATAAAGTTTGTCGTTAGGAGCGTTGGGACTTCTCCAAGGACTGCTTATGATCCTACCACCGGATTCACTATCACCACGCCAATTGTTCGGCTAAGTAAAGGAAAAGAGATTCTACATAAGGAAGAGTCAGTCGATGCTTATACCCCACCATTTTTTGGATTCGAGATTGGGTTCAATTCAAAACTTATACAACTGACAAAGGCACATGAAAGGAGGTCGCATTCTGCAAATAAAAGCCGTATTTAACAAAGAATCAATTATTAAACAAGGTATATTCACTCAAGAAGGAGTCAATGGTGGAGATATTCCATAAATTACTAAAGAAACAAATATTCAGACTACCATAACCAAAAAAACCAGAAGAGGGTGACCATGATGACCATCCCCAATACTGCCCATACAACTGATTGTTCGGCGACACCATTAAAAAATTATTTATCTTAAAGGATTGGCTTGAAGAGAATTTTAAAAGTGGAAATGTAACGATCAAAAAGAGTATTTGAAAGAACTTGAAAATGGTTCTGTAACTATGATTTCGGTTGATTCAATTAATTTCTACACAGCTACACAGGTGCTCGATGAAAGAAATGGCACTCTTCAAAAATCTCCAACCGATCTAAAAGTAATCAAAAGAAAGCCAATCAAGGCTAAGCTAGAGAGGCTCTGAGCCAATAATACGGTTGTCTGACAGAATATCATCGAACCCTTGTTCACTAATCTCGGAACCGATAGTTGATGTTTGGTGATTGACAGACTGGTTGTCCTTCGTCCTTTGTTGGTCACCATGTTCTTTCTGCTTCTTTGACGAATGGTTGGATGCTTCTGGCTTACCTTTTTGGGAGCTCTAAAGGTTTTCTTCGACGAGTATGTGCTCGTTCACCATCTCCAATATTTATGTGAAATAGGTCATACCTGAATAGCTTGCTTCAAACTTCTTGCTTCAAGGCTATCCCAGCTAACTTGTTCTAGAAGCGGTGATGTAGGACTGTAACCTCTTGTTTTCTCCCTGCTTGAGTTCAAGTAGGGTGTCTGAGTCTTTCCTCAGCTTCTGCACGTTTGAGAAGTGAGAAATGAAGAGTATCTTAAACTCATAGTAACTTGGGATGGTTTCGGTCGGCAGACCTTCAAACCACCGAAGGGTCGACTCTTTCAGGGCAGTTAAGAAGAAACGACACATTATTGGGAGTTGGATCTCCTTTTGTAAGAATCCAAGCGAAGAATCCTTAGCTTGGACGAAGGTATTACCTCTTTGATCTAGCGAGTAAAGGCCCCTCCTGCGAGCAACCATATAAGCACTCGCATCTGTTCTTCCCATTGTTTGTTCGCTTGCACAGATGTGATTGTGTCAATGTGTTGGGACTCGTCTTGCCCCTGTTTGTTGGTTGCTAACCTGGTTGTGCAGGATAGGCGGGTTCCCTGGTGGGGGTTTTTGGAGGTGAACCCCTTAGGGTTCTGCTTCCAGGCAAGGCACTTAGTCTTTCCTCTGGGTGATCGCAGCCCAAAGGACTTTGAATTGCTCCATCATAAGGGTCATTTAGGCTTATAAGCTCTGGATCTGCGCATAGACATCTGGTTGTGTAGAGTCCTTGTTGGGTTTCATGCGTGTTATCTTTCTCCTTCGTCGTTAGTTATGTTTCTCATCTGGACCATGTCCAGGCTCATCGCACCATCTTTCAAGATGTTGGATTCCATATTGTCTTTTGTGAATACGTCTTATGATTTAGAGCCGAGTTAATAAGAGAATAAAGTGAACCAATAGTTACTGCAGAAATAACTAAGGGAGTCCCAATACCCTGCCTCAGGTCATCATTTTGTCTCTTATTTGTAAGAATATGTTTTGTACAATTATTGGAAAAGAGAGAACATTTATAAGAATCATTCTTAATATGTTTAATGTTCTTATAAATTGTATGAATTTCATTCTACATTTGTGTTATAATTTCAATTTTGATATGACGGCATCTGGTTGTGGTCGATTTGCTAGAATGTGGCCAGCTGAAGACGATCTTGTCCTCCACGGAAAGAATAGGTCGAGCGTTCAATCGCGATCAGAGAGTTTCTACATACGCCTCGACCGGTCAATTGACTGATGACTCAATTTACTTTGTCAGGTGAAACATAGCTCACTTGTCTTTTTAACTCAAGTCTTATGGGGTCTACGTTTCGTCTACTTGGTTAGTTTGTCGTCTACCTGGTTGGTTCGTCGTCTTGACCGGATACCCCTATTAAAAAGGTTTTAGGCATATCTTGTTGTTGTCTATGTGAGATATTTGATGAGACTTGTTGTAAGGATGAATTAAGCTTCACCCTTTGTAAATCTTATCGCTATCAAGCGAGCAACCATCTTCAGGACTTTGATTTGTCTCTAGTTTAGAGACGCAGTTTCACTTGCTTCACAGTAACTTGTTGATCGTTATTTACCCTTGGGAGAAGCATTTTATTTTTAGTCATTCGTTTTCTTTGAGAGTCGTGTCGATAGTTCTAATATATATAGACATATAAACACATAAATATTGGCTAACACGAATGAAAATCTTCCTAAGTATTTCTTTGGATCCAAAATCACCACATAATGATGCAAATTAGCAAATACTGATGCCATTGACCCTTACATTTAACAAAATAAAGAAGGAAAATCCACGATGGAGCAAAATCAACCTGAAATTATAGTGTCAAATCCAACAATGAGAGGGAAAGAAGCACACCGAGTTTCCCAAGCCGATATCGGAACCCTAAATGCCAGGTGAATGAGCTTACAAAGTCAATGAGTGAGGTGTACTAACCCAAACTGTATAACTTATCTCGATCTGTTCCGGCGGCCGAAGTTCTTGGATGAATCGAAGATGGCGGAGAAGAATAAGGAGGCCGTTTTAGCCGGAACCCAATCCATCGCAGACAAATCGGTCCGTATAAGCCTCCGTTTTCTCCACGGATTCCGCAGCGAGCTCTCTCCGAGAGCTATCTATAAAATCACTCGACTCACCGTTCTCTTCACGGTAGAAGACGAAAAACGAAAGGCTCTTCCAAACCCTAGTCCATTTCTCTCATCATGGGAAAGAAGAAGCACGCACGTGCCACCGATGCAGCCGAGAGCTCGAGTTCTAAAGAAATGGATGAGCTCAAAACCCTAAATCGCGAAATCGCGAAGGGAGTAACCAAGAGCCGCCAAAGGATGGAGCAGCTACGCTTAGAGATGGCTTCACTGGTCCCGTCCCAACAAGAGATCCTCACCAATGACATCTTCGAGAAACTCAAACTTCTGAATAACCAGCTTCTGTATGAGTTGGCCGCGAGCCGCATGCATATCAATTACCTCAACTCCCAACTCGCATCGTTGGCCGCCGATCAAGAGCTCCTTGTTCTTATTGAGCAAGAAATGTGCGTAATAGTGATCTGCTGTAGCTTCTATGAAGCTGCATCAAGCTGGGCTGAGAAAGCTGCTCTCTCTCTTTAGAAAGAGATGGGGATAGGGAGAGGAAGAAAGAAGTTTTTTTTTTTTTTTCCTTTAATTAATTTCAAAAAATTGCCGGTTGGATTTAGATTGGTTTGTGGCCGTTTGATCTTTTTCAGGTTTTGTCGTTTCAGTAATTTTGAGATTTTTATTTTATTCCTTCTATAAAAATATGACATAAACAAAATTCATTTTTATAATTTAATACCACAAACTTTTATATAATTATAGGTTAAAATTAATGGTAAAGAACAAGGCGAGTCCCAATGCCCTCCCTTTGATCATCATTTTGTCTTTTATTTATAAGAACATGTTTTGCACAATTAGGGGTGTAAACGAACCGAACACGAACGAATAGAGCTTGTGTTCGCGTTCGGTTCGTTTGAAATTTAATTTATTTGAAATAAACTCGTGTTTGAAATTATTCGAGAAATCACTGTTCATGTTCGTTTCTTAACGAACAAGCCGAACATAAGTTGTTCGTGAACGACGAGCCAGTTTGACATCTCTAATATTAATATATATAAATAATATATTATATTAATTATATAACTTATATTATATAAATATATAATATATATATCAGTATATTACTAATATAGTATATTAATATATTATTATTATTAATTTATTATATATTATAATTTATAAAATTTATTTTTTTAAAATATCATAAATTTTTTATATATAATTATTTTAAATTATTTTATATTTCGAATAATAATGATTCGACCACGAACTAACGCATCATTGTTCGTGTTTGGTTCATTTAACTAATCCAACAAAAAAAATTTGTTCACGTTCGTCTCGTTTACTTATCGAATGAATCGAACACAAACTCATTGACGAACAGAACACAAAATATTCGCGCACGAGTTTTTTTGACAGACCCATGTATAATTACATAAAGGAGAAAACATTTATAGAAATCGTTCTTAATATGGTTAATGTTGTTATAAATTGTATGAATTTCATTCTGTATCAGTGTTACAAGTAATGATACTTTGATGTGTCCGATTTACTAGAATGTGACGAACTGAGGAGATCAACTAGATGACGACCGTGTTTTGTGTTTAATCAATCATGACATTCGGTCGATTGACGATCTCCTTCTCCGTGGCAATAGCAGGTCGGTCGTTCAATCGCGATGGGGAGTTTTCTGCATGTGTTTCAGTCGGTCGGTCGATCGATGAGTCGTTTGTTTTGTCTGGTGAATTGTGGCTTTTTTTTTTACTCAAGTCTTATGGAGTTTGCGTTCGTTTACTTGTTTGGTCATTCGCCTCAGTCGAATACTCCTATTAGTAAGATCTTGGGTGGACATTGTTGTTGCGAGATATCCGATAAGACTAGCTGTCATGATGAATTACGCTTCGCCCTTGGCAGATCTTGTCGCTATCGGTTGAAGGTTCATCTCCAGTGTTTTGACATGTCCTGAGTTTAGAAACGTGACTTCACATGCTTGGCTATAATTTGTCAATCGACTGTTTACCCGGGAGAGAAATATTTTGATTTTAGTCGTTCGATTTCATTAAGATTATAGAAACATTTGAATACATAAGAATTGAGTGATGGGAATGTAAATCTTCCAAAGTATTTCTTTGGATACAAAATCACGGCATAATGATGCAAATTAGCAAATGTTGATGCCATCGAACCTTACATTTAACAAAATAAAGAGAAAGAATAGCACTTGTTGAACATTTATAAAAAAATCTTACAAAACAAAACTTTTCATTATCTTAGACCTTCACTCATACCGGCCTAGCCTACCAATCTACCCACAGAAACTAGTTTGAATCGTAAAGTACTACTCAAATAAGGTGCGGATCAAGGTTTCTTTTTTTAGATAGAGAGACTGTCGATCAAGAGAAAAAAAAGAAAATCAAATTGGGGAGTTGTCCAGCTCAAGAAAGTGAGCGGTTCATTCAGACAGGCTTCCTTCACTTCAGAGTGGCATTAATGCCTTCTTGACTGGTCCGAGTTCAACACACACACCTTTCCTTTTTTATCGCCAGTCAAATCAAACAATGAGAGGGAAAGAAGCACACAGAGTTTCCCAAGCCGATATCGAAACCCTGAATGCCAGTTGAATGGGAAAAAATTTGCGTACATAAGACGTACGCAGAGCTGCGTACGTCTGTAACCTGTCTGTAACCTGCAAACAGGTTACAGGGAGGATTTCAGGAGGTTATAACAGCGTTATACACCCTGTAACCTCCCTGTAACCTATCTATATATGAAAACAGAAGCGCGCAGAAGCGCGGAATTTACTCGAAGGTACAGGTAGGGTACAGGGAGGTTACAGGATGTATAACGCGGTTATAATCTCTTGAAATCCTCCCTATAACCTGTTTGCATGTTACAGACGTACGCAACTCTGCGTACGTCTTATGTACACAAATTTTTTCCAGTTGAATGAGCTTAAAAATTCAATGAGTGAGGTGCACTTACCCGAACTGTATAACTTATCTCGATTTGTTCGGGCGGCCGAAGTTCTTGGATCAATCGAAGATGGCGGAGAAGAAGGAGGTCGTTGTAGCCGGAACCCAATCCATCGCAGACAAATCGGCCCGTATAACCCACCGTATTCTCCACGCATTCCGCAGCGATCTCCCCCTGAGAGCTATCTATAAAATCACTCTACTCACCGTTGTCTTCCCGGTAGAAGACGAAAGAAGAAAGGCTCTTCCAAACTCTAATCCATTTCTCTCATCATGGGAAAGAAGAAGCACGCACGTGCCACCGATGCAGCAAAGAGCTCGAGTTCTAAAGATACGGATGACCTCAAAACCCTAAATCGCGAAATCGCGACGGGACTAACCAGGAGCCGGCAAAGGATGGAGCGGCTACGCTTAGAGATGGCTTCACTGGCCCCGCCCGAAGAAGACATCCTCACCAGTAACATCATCAAGGAACTCAAACTTCTGAATAGCCAGCTTCTGTATGAGGTGGCCGAGTGCCGCTTACATACCAGCAACCTCAACTCCCAACTCGCATCGCTGGTCGCCGATCAAGAGGTCCTTGCTCTCATTGGGCAAGAAGTGTTCATCATAGTGATATACTTTAGCTTCTATGAAGCTGCAGAAAGCTGGGCTGCGGAGTTAGGCGCAGCGATGAAAGCTACTTTCTAGAGAGAAAGATGGGGATAGGAAGTGGAAAAAAGAAGTTTTTTTTTTTTTAATAATTTATTTCAAAAAATTGGCGGTTGGATTTAGATTTGTTTGTGGCCGTTTGATCTTTTTTAGGTTTTGTCGTTTCAGTAATTATGAGTTTTTTATTTTATTCCTTCTATAAAAATATGACATATAAAAAATATATTTTTATAATTTAATACAACAGACTTTTATATAATTATAGGTTAAATTAATGGCAAATGAGAGTTTTAACATCTCGTTGAAGTGTGTTGCACCATTTCATTTAAGGCTTTGTTGATCAAGACAACATAAATAGCATTAGGCAAAATATTAGAATAATAGAGTAGGAAAATATATATTTTTAATTTAAGCTTTAGCAACTCGTTGAATTTGAATATTTAAATTTTATGTTTGAATTTAAATTTATTGGGTTTTTTTTTAATTTCAATTGATTTTCAATTATATTCAATTTACTTTTATGTTCAAGATGAATACTAAATCAATCATGCTCATTTATAAACCAAAGAGTAATCAAATGAAGTGAGTCCAATAATGATTTGAATGAGTCCTCTAGAGAACCAAAAGTCCAAAAAGTGTTTAAGTTGGGGACGCCTTGAGCTCAACGGGCTTCCAAAATAAGGCTATAAACGAGTAGACTTTGAGCGAGCTAAAGACTTTTTTATGTTTAGCTTATTCGAGTTCTTTTTTTTTTTTTTTTGTTCAGTGTTTGGCAGTTGTTCCAAATGACTCAATTTTATTACCACATTTGTGTTTTGCTTGATTTAATTCGGATTCGCTCAACTAGTCTAGGGAGCAGACAATGTAGGACAAGGGAGAGAGCAAGCTGGGATCCTTCAGCAAAACTCTATTTTAAGCCCAGTTACATGCAAACAACCCAAATCCTATTTATTTACATATCAAATACCAAAACCCTATATAGCTCTTAGAACAATCCCATTGGTTAATTTGCAATTTGATTGTGTACATGTGACATCATTTTCTAAACTACACTTTTAAGTAAAACATTGTTTTGCTTGCATTAGGGGCGTGGTGATGTGGTGTTGAACCATAGTTTTTCTTGCTTAGCATACCTGTGTTTTGTCTGAATTTTCAAAAGATTGCAGTTGAGAGCTCTATTCGCCCAGTCAGGCCCGTTAGAGGGATCCCCTATTTGCAGTTCACCCTGTCGTTGTGTTATGTATGCGGACCGCTACAAATTCTTTTAGCTTTCTGGCGCGTATGAGATCCTCGAATGAGGTTCAGGAGGTAAAGACACTCCTCTGCGTTGTGTTTGTGGTCACGATGGTACTGACAATACCTTTTCGGACCTCGAAAGGTCAGTGGCGCCTTTAGTGGTGGGGTCGCTTGAAGTAGTCTTTGTTTTGTATGGCCTTGACTATTTCAACCATTAAAACGTTGAGGGGTGTCAAACTTTGCATTTTCCTTTAACCATACGGTTGCTCATAATATTAAGTGGGTCGTTGATCAAAGCAATGCTTTTGTTCATGGTTGCCTCGGTCATTTCTCCACCGATCTTGGGACCGAGAGTTGTTGTTTTAGTGAATGATGGACTGATTGTCCTTCACCCTTTGTTGTTCTCCATGTTCTTTCCACTTCTTTGACGGATGATTGGATGATTACGGCTAACCCTGCAAGGGGCTCTTGAGGTCTTCTTCGGCGAGTGTTCGCCATCTCCAATATTTATTTGAAAGTAGTAGGTTGAAACAGATTTAGGTCACAATTGAATATCTTGCTTCAGACTCCTTGCTTTAAGGTTGTCCGGCTATTTCTGGCTTCAGATTTCTAACTTCCAGCATCTTGTTAAATCACCAAAGGACCGACGCATAAACTTTCATTTTTTTCCCTGCTTGAGGTTGAGCAAGGTGTATTACTCTTTCCTCGGCTAATGCACGATTGAGATGTGTGAAACGAAGAGTTTCTTAAATTTGTATTAACTTGGGATAGTTTCGATCGGCATACCGTAAAATCACCGAAGGACCGACTCTTTCAAGGTAGTTTAAAAAAAAGGCGACATATTATTGGGTCGTCATTCTGGAGCAGACTAATAGATGATTTGAACGGCATGAAGTGGTTGATTGGGTCAGTTCTTCCTTTGTAAGAATCCAAACGAAAATTCCTTAACTTGGGCAAAGGTATTGCCTCTTTGATCTAGCGAGTAAAGGCCCTTCAGCAGCTGAACAAGCACTCACATATGTTCTTCATGTTGCATGTTTGTTGCAGATGCGGCTATGTCGGTCTGTTGAGACTCATCTTATCCCTGTCAGTTGGTTGTTGTCCCTATTATGTGGGATAGGCGGGCTCCATGATGGGGGCCTTTCGAGAGGAACCCCCTGGGGTTTCGCTTCCAAATGAGGCACTTGGTCATTCCTCTCAGTGATCGCTACCCGGAGGACCTAAAATTGCTTCATCATGAGGATTGTTTGGGCTTGTAAGCTTTAGATCTGCGCATGGGCGTCTGGTTGTGCAGCATCTATGTTGGATTCATGCATGCTATCTCTCTTTGGGATGTTTCTCCTTTGTAGTTAGCTCTGCTTCTCATCTGGAGCATGGTCTCACTCGCCCACCACCACCTTTCAAGATGTTGGATCTCAAATTATCTTTTGTGAACATAGCTCGAGAGTTAAAACTGAGTGAATGAGATAATAAAGTGAACCAAGGTTATTGCGAAGAGAACCGAGGGAGTCCCAATGGCTTTCCTCCAATTATCATTTTGCCTCTTATTTATAAAATGTGTTTTGTACAATTACAGAAATGCTGAAACAGTTATGGAAATCGTTCTTAATATGATTTATGTTTTAGTAAATTATATATATTTAATTTCATATGATTTAAAATTTAACTTTTGATCTGACGGTATTTAGTCGGTTGATTCACTAGAATGCGTCCGATTGAGATTATCAGCTTGTTAGCGACCGTATATTGTATTCGGTCGACCAAGGCATTCCGTCAAACGACAATCCCGTCCTCTTCGGCAAGAGCAGGTTGGTCGTTCAATGGTGATCAGGGGGTTTCTGCATGCGGTTCGGTCGGTCCGTCGACTGATGAGTCGATTTATTTTGTGAATCATTGCTCATTTATCGTTTTGTCTCAAGTTTTATGGGACCTTTGTCTCGTCTACATGGTTGGTTCGTCGCCTTGACCGGATACTTCTATTAGCAAGGACTTTGGTGAATATTGTAGCTGCCTGTGTGAGATATCTGATGAAACTTGTTGTCATGATAAATTGCGTCTTGCCCTAGTTAGATCTTGTTTCTATCAGGCGAGGGACCATTTTTAGTGCTTTTGACCTGTCTTGTGTTTAGAAACACATCTTCACAAGGTGATTTGTCGATCAACTGTTTACCCTTGAGAGAAATATTTTGCTTTTAGCCGTTCGTTTTTTTTAATATTCGTGTTGATAGCTCTATTGTATACAAATGTGTAAACACATGAGAATAGAGTGGTACGTATGTAAATCTTCCCAAGTATTTCGTTGGATCCAAAATCACCACAAAATGATGCAAATTAGCAAATGTTGATGCCATTGAACCTTACATTTAACAAAATACATAAAACTAAAATCCATAATGGAGCAAAATCAACCTGAAATTATAGTGTCAAAGCAAACAATGAGAGGAAAAGAAGCACACAGAGTTTCCCAAGCCGATATTGGAACCCTAAATGCCAGATGAATGAGCTTACACAGTCAATGAGTGAGGTGTACTTACCCAAACTGTACGGCTTATCTCGTTCCGTTCAGGCGGCCGAAGTACTTGGATGAATCGAAGAAGGCGGAGAACAAGGAGGAGGCCGTTATAGCCGGAACCTAAGCCATCGCAGACAAATCGGTCCGTATAACCCTCCGTTTCTCCACGGATTCCGCAGCGAGCTCTCCCCGAGAGCTATCTATAAAATCACTTTACTTTCTGTTCTCTTCACGGTAGAAAACGAAAGACGAAAGGCTCTTCCAAACCCTAATCCGTTTCTCTCGCCATGAGAAGGAAGAAGCACGCACCTATCACCGATGCAGCCGAGAGTTCGAGTTCTAGAGAAACGGATCCCGAAATCGCGAAGGAAGAAGCCAGGAGCCGCAAACGGATGGCGCAGATCCGCTTAGAGCTGGCTTCACTGGGCCACACCGATGAAGACGACCTCAACCGAAAGAGGATCAAGAATCTCAAAATTCTGAATAAAATGCTTTTGAAGGAGTTGGCCGATGAAATCGAACATATTGAGCGTTACATCTCTGAAGTCGCATCGTTGGAAGCCGATCAAGAGGCCCTTATTGCCATTGAGCAAGAAGTGTTCGGAACAGTGGTCTACGCTAGCTACCGTGAAGCTTTAGAAAGCTGGATTGAGGACATGGTCTACTCTAGCTGGATTGAGAGCATGGACGCATCGCTGGAAGCTCCTCTAACATGGGGATAACGAGAGGAAGAAAGAAGTTTTTTTTTGTTTTTTTTTTTTTTTCATTTCAAAAAATTGGCGGTTGAATTTAGATTGGTTTCTGGCCGTTTGATCTATATTAGGTTTTATCCTTTCTGAGTAATTATGAGATATTCATATATTAACCATAAAAGATTTTAAATATTATATTTTGATAATCAAAACTTAAAATTTACATTTTAAATTTTAGTTATCCAAAATTTGATTTACTTTTGAAATATGAAGAGCCGATCATTTACATTTAATTTTTTTGGGTGATTTTTGAGTCATTAAAATGTAAAATTTTATATTAATGTGGTCTGATTGACTTGTAAAAACCCTTTCTTTTTTAAACAATCATTCTTAATTCTTCAATTATGATCTACGATGGAAAATTATATAATTTTTATTTTAAAATTAGCAAAATAATAGAGTATATTTGAGTTTATGTTGAAATTAATAACATTTGTACAAATATTTTTTTAATGGCAAATGAGATGATGGCCTAGTGATTTCCTCCCATATCAAAATGTTTCAAGCTCGAAACTCATCAAGTCAAAAAAATATGTATATATTCTTTTTCGGCTCGCTTGCTTGACGAACGAATCGAGCACGAGCTATTCATGAACAATATCTTTTTTGATAGTTCTACTCTTAAAAAGCAATCCAATATCTTATACTAACACTCAACCTTTAATTTCAATTACTTAACTATGATCAACTTTAAGACCAAACCAGCTGCGATGATCAAAGCAAAGTATAATATAAATTCAGTAGAGTAAGGAATTAATTTAGAATCTAAGAACCTAATATTTGGATCTAAACTATCATTGGCCTTTAAGAAAAGCATAAGGCTAGATTATAGGTTCAAAAGAGAATAAATGAGAGAGATAGACGTCATCAAAAAATGAGATTAATACACATGATTCGTCAATCTGGAGCGGACTAACGGATGATTCGGATGACATGAAGTGATCAATCGGGTCAGCTCTCCCTTTGTAAGAATCCAAGCGAAGAATCCTTACTTGTGCAGAGATAATGCATCTTTGATCTAGCAAGTAAAGGCCCCTCCTACAAGTGGTCGGATGCAAGTGGTCGGACAGGCACTCACATCTGTTCTTCCCATTGCTTGTTTGTCTGCGCAGATGCAGTTGTGTCGGTGTGTTGAGACTCGTCTTCTCCCTTTATTTGTTGGTCGTTGAACTTGCTGTGTGGGATAGGCGGGTTCCCTGATGGGGCCTTTCGAGATGAACCCTCTGGGGTTTCGCTTCCAGACGAGGCACTTGATTGTTCCTCTGGGTGATCGCTACTCGGAGGGCCTCAAATTTCTCCATCATTTAGGTTATTTGGGCTTGTAAGCTCTAAATTTGTGCATGGACGTCTGGTTGTGCAACGTCTCTGTTGAGTTCCATGTAAGTTACCTCTCTTTGTGATGTTTCTCTTTGGTAGTTAGCTCTGCTTGTCATATGAGGCATGTCCACGTTCACCGTACCATCTTCAGAATGTTGAATCCTAAATTATCTTTTGAGAACATACCTCGAGAGTTAGAGCCAAGTGAAAGAAATAATAAAGTAAACCAAGAGTTACTGCGGAGAGAAAAAGGGGAGCCCCAATGGCTTGCCTCTAGTCGTCATTTTGTCTCTTATTTATAAAATGTGTTTTGTACAAATACAAAAATGATTGAACAATTATGGAAATCGTTCTTAATATGATTAATGCTCTAATAAATTATATGAATTTCATTTCATATATGTGTTACAATTTGAATTTTAATATTACGGTATGTGGTTAGTCGATCTGCTAGAATGTGACCGATTGAGAAGATCGATTGTGTAGCGACTGTGTCTTGTGTTTGGTCACTGAGGCGTTCTGTCAAACAACAATCTCGTCATCCGCGACAAAAGCAGATCGGTCGTTCAATGGAGATCGAGGGGTGCACTTCGGTCGATCGATCGACGAAAAAGTAAATTCGTTTTGTCTGGTGAATCGTGACTCACTTGTCGTTTTGGCTCAAGTCTTATGGGGCCAACATCTCGTCTACCTGGTTGGTTCGTCACATCGAGCGAATACCCCTATTAGCAAGTTCTTTGGTTCATTTTATCGTTGCTTATGTGAGATATCCGATGAGAATTGTTGCCATGATGAATTACGTCTTCTCCTTGGCAGATCTTGTCGCTATCAGGCGAGTGACTATCTCTAGTGTTTTTACTTATCATTGGTTTAGAAACACGGCTTCACCTGCTTAGTGGTAACTTATTGATCAATTGTTTACCCTTGGGAGAAACATTTTATTTTTAGATGTTTGTTTTCTTTGAGATTCGTGTTGATAGCTCAAGTGTATATAGACGTGTAAAAACATAAGAATTGAGAGGTATGTATTTAAATTATGATAAGTTTTTGTTTGGATCCCAAACCATCACATAATGATGCAAATTAACAAATGTTGATGCCATTGAACCTTACATTTAACAAAATACAGAAAAATAAAATCCATAATGGAGCAAAATAAACCTGAAATTATAGTGTCAAAGCAAACAATGAGGGGAAAGAAGCACACAAGAGTTTCCCAAGCCGATATTGGAACCCTAAATGCCAGATGAATGAGCTTACAAAGTCAATGAGCGAGGTGTACTTACCCGAACTGTGCGGCTTATCTCGATCTGTTCCGGCGGCCGAAGTACTTGGATGAATCGAAGATGGCGGAGAAGAAGAAGGAGGCCGTTGTAGCCGGAACCTAAGCTATCGCAGACAAATCGGTCCG
>NEWO01000038.1:1199723-1240550 GCA_003013225.1 Phalaenopsis aphrodite | reverse complement strand
AGCCAGGATCCACGCACCTATCACCGATGCAGCCGAGAGTTCAAGCTCTAGAGAAATGTATCCCGAAATCGCGAAGGAAGAAGCCAGGATCCACGAACGTATGGAGGAGCTCCAGTTAGAGCTGGCTTCACTGGACCAAGCCGATGAAGACGACTTCACCCGAAACATGATCGAGAATCTCAAATTTATGAATAAAATGCTTTTGAAGGAGTTGGCCGAAGAACTCAAACATATCGAGCTCCAGCGCTCTGAAGACGCATCGTTGGCCGCCGATCAAGAGGCCCTTATTGCCATTGAGCAAGAAGTGTTCGGAACAGTGGTCTACACTAGCTACCGTGAAGCTGCAGATACCTGGCCTGAGGACACGTCCGCATCGATGGAAGCTCCTCCCTCTCCTTAGCGAGAAAGATGGGGATCGCGAGAGGAATAAAGAGCGGTTGAATTTAGATTGCTTTCTAGCCGTTTGATCTATTTTAGGTTTTATCCTTTCTGAGTTATTAAGAAATTTTCTTATATTAAGCATAAAAAATTTTAAATATAATAGTTTGATAATCAAAACTTAAAATTTACATTTCAGTTTTCAATCCTCCAAAATTTTATTTACTTTAGAAATATGAAGAGTTAATCATTTGATATTTACAAATTTGGGTGGTTTTTGAATCATTGATATGTAAAATTTTATATTTTTGTGATGAATACATTATATCTAGTCCGTTTGGGGCAGCTTATAAGTGCGGGCGGTGTTTTCAAAACGTCTGAAAACGCCGCCGTACCGTTTGGTTCGAGTTTTTAATCAGCTTATCTGAAACTGCGTTTGGTTTTTTACACTAAACGCAGGCTGCAAGTCGACCCCTGCGGTCGGCCCGCGGGCCGCGTTTCAGGATAAGCAGCTTATCCTGAAACGCACAAGCTGCCCCAAACAGACCTTAAACTATTGGATGATTAGCACATAAAAATACTTTTGTTGTAAATCTTTCTTAATTCTTCAATTATGATCTATGATGGAAAAATTATATAATTTTTATTTAAAAAATAGTAAAATAATAGGGGATATTTGAGTTTATGTTGAAATTAATAAGATTTATACAAATATTTTTTAAATGGCAAATGAGATGGTGGCCCAGTGATTCATGCTCGAAACTCATCAACTCCAAGAATATATATGAGCTATTTGAGAGCAATATCTTTTTGGACAACCCCTCTCAAGGAAAAATTATTCCATACGGATTGGTGTCCGCACGCAGCTTGCGTGCGGATATCGATCCGGACCGTAAATCACCTGATTTACGGTCCTGATGTATTTCGATGGGCCCCACCTAAATTTTTTTATTTTTTTTTTTAAAACGTAAATAATCCTGACCGTAGATCACCGTGATCTACGGCCAAGATCGAACACCGCATGCAGAGATGCATGCGGTGTCCGCACGCAATAATCCCTCCCTCTCAAGAAGCATAACCAATATCTTGTAGGAACGCTCAAACTTTAATTTGAATAACTTGATTGTGATCAACTTTATGACCAAACCATGTGCTTTAATGATTAAAGCCAAGTATATTGTAATTCATTCGAGTAAGGATTTGATTTAGAATCTAAGAATTTAGTATTTGGATCTAAACTTTCATTGGCCCTCTATGATAAGCTTTAAGAAAAACATAAGGCTCGATTCTAGGTTCTAAAGAGAATAAATGAGTGTCAAAATTTTGAGAAAAATAGGTTGAATAATTAATAGGCTTGATACATTTTCTCTTTGTTTTCATTCCATTAAATAATAATCTTATTTAGGTACAAAATATTTTGTATAATCTATTTTAGGTAAATTAATAATACATATTCATAATCTAAATATTCAACTAAAAGTGAAATAAATCATAATAAAGATATTGGAAATAATTTAAAAAATGAAGCTCCTAATTATAGAAAACTCCTAATTTAGTTGTCTTATTTTTCATCATTCCTCATTGACAACTCCTCTCATATTGATGTTGACTGATCATGAAACATCAATTTGCCAACAAAAAAATGATAACACCGTTGAGACAAAAAAATCTTCAAGTTGTGAATGCCGAAACCGAAGGTGTCGAAACCGAGAATGTCGAAGTCTCAGAGACAACTTCTGAATCATGACATGATTTGAGCAAAGAAAAGCAATAAATCTTTTATCATTGTCGTCCATAAATTTGAATCACAGCCACAAGAAGGATTCGCTTCCAGTTACACGATCCAAATGCTACCGATCATAGCCCACAAATAGGATCCAATTACACGATCTGGATGCTATCAATCATAGCTTACAACTAGGATCCATCTCCTGATATGAATGTTATCTATCATAGCCCACAAATAGGATCCAGTTACATGACCCAGATGCTATCGATCATAGCCTAAAAGTAGGATCCACGTCCTGATCAAAATGTTACCGATCATAGCTCATAAATAGGATCAAGATAATGTTGATCATAGCCTATAAATAGGATCTATGTCCTGATCCAAATGATACCGATCATAGCCCACAAATATGATCCAGTTACATGATTCAGATGTTATCCACACAACCTGCAAGCAGAATCGACGTCATGATCTAAATGCTACTGATCATAGCCTACAAGTAGGATTCACGTCCTGTTATACGATCTAAATGCTATTGATTCTTTTTGTGACAATGAGAATGATTTGTTCCCTGATCTTCACGACAAAATTGCTAAAGTCGAGATGTCGAAGCATGGGTATAAGAAGGATTGTCGAAGCCTTTAATCCTTGGGTGCAATGAAGAAGCCAAAGTTGAAGCGACCAAAGCCGAAGCGGAAGAAGCAGTTGAAGATGTAGCAGAAGCAGTGATGGCTAGTGAAGAAGATTTGAAGCGGATGAAGCAAACAAAATCGCAATTTGCGGATGAGACTTGAAACGAGATAACAAATGGACAGGATCACAGTTTGCGGTTGAAATCAAACACGAGACTGAACCGACGCAGAAGATAGAACAAGGTGAATCGAAGGCAGACTTAGTTGTCGCAGCGGAAGAAAATCCTTAGATGGGCAAATCAAGGCAAATAAATAGTTCATCCCTTCCCGCAAAAAAGGTCGGCGGGAAGGGAGCCTCGACAATCCTCCAAAGACTATCGGTGGTTAGAACAAAAATTTAATTCTAATACCATATTAGAGTTTTGAGAAAAAAAAAGTTGAATAATTAATAGGCTCAATGTCTTTTACATCTGTTTTCATTCTATTAAATAATAATCTTATAATATATTTTAGGTACAAAATATTTTGTATGATCGATTTTAAATAACTTAATAATACATATTCCTAATCTAAAAGTGAAATAAATCATAATAAAAATATTGAAAATAATTTAAATTAAGAAGGAGAGATAGATCTTATAAAAAAAAAATAGGTTAATGCACACCTTTAAAAACTATGTGATTCTTATATATAAGCGGATTCACACCTCAAGGAAAAATCAGGGAATGAGGCAAATTTGAGTTATAGAAAATGAATGGTGGATAGATGCTCTCTCTCTCTCTCTCTCTCTCTCTCTCTCTCTATATATATATATATATATATATATATATTATATTCTGATACAAATGTAAAAATGTTGTTATATCTTATCATTTACCGATACTATATTTCACATTTTATTTTATGTCAGCTTCATTAGGTCACGTCTCTCAAGTTATTTGGTCATAATATGGATTTCGCCCCGAAGGCCAACTGACCCTATAAGAGTTGAGTTAGATTGATTAGGAATGACATAATGACCCGAGAAGAGATGTTTGAGCAAACACTTCTTTAGCTCTTATAATGATGTTTATCAGTTAATTTGCAATTTGATTGTGTAAGTAAAACCGTGTTTTGCTTGCATTCGGTGCGGTGATGGTGCAGTGTTGAACCATAGTTTTTCCTATGTTTTATTTGGGCGGTTATTTTTGCTTTGGAGAGCCACACCTCTTCACAAATAATCACTCCCGTCTTCTTTTTTGTGAAGTGAAGCATCTATTCGCTCTTTTTTGTTCGTGATAAAAGCTTTAGATGGCTCTCATTGGGTTTAGAAATCACACTTTAAGTTCTTCGGTTTCCTCGGGATAGAGGAAGGTTTCCTCGGGGCAGAGGAAAAGAAGTGCAAGGAGGAGCAGTTCCTTGCCGCAAAAGAAAGAAGAAGAAAATTTTTCTTCCTATGTTTATTTTTAGTGACTTGTGACAGAAGAGAACTTGAATTTATTTTTCTTGTACGTGTTTCTTCTTCAGTGTATCTCAGAGTAGAGTTTTCTTCGGTATATCTCGGTATAGAGAGAGGAAGAGAGAGAACAACGAAGAGTGAGAGATTCCTCTCGTAAGTCGAGGTGATCGACCGGTGTAAATTTCCTCAATTAGCAAAATCCTCTTGCAACTCCGTGAACGTAGGCAATTTGTCAAACCACGTAAATATGTGTGTTCCACTATGTTGTCTTTTTTTGTGTGATTTTTTTCGTTATATTTTTCAATTCGTCGATCGTTCTCCTGTATGATTTATATATATATACCACATCAACCGGTATATATAAATCTCAAAACAACAACAAAACTATGTTTTGTCCATGTTTTCAAAAAACTGCAGCTGAAAGTTATGTTTTAGCACCAAACCTGACTACTGCGGTGGCTGCTAGAAAACTGCGGTCTGAGATTTGTTTGTTTGTTTTTTTTATGTAATAGCCACCACAATTTTTATAAACACCATCTTCTCCTCAGTAGCTTCGCAATTGCTTGTTCGAACAGCTGTAAGTGTCCCTTACAGATTCTTATTTTCATAGATTGAGCTAAAATACCCNGTTCGAACAGCTGTAAGTGTCCCTTACAGATTCTTATTTTCATAGATTGAGCTAAAATACCCAAAAGTATTTCTTGGATTGGGCCACACACATTATGAATTATATTGTTATTTTTATGATTAAGCTAAGGTAGTATTGCTGGTTTTTCATTAAACACAATGCACATCAGTTTCATCTAATGCACAGGTGTTTGGTTTGGTTTGATTTGTTAAAAATAAAATACAATGTAAAAGATTTACATGACACTATTATTACAATGTATTTTATAGCTTTTGAATTGTTTTGTTCGTTGCAAAATAAATGTAGGACTTTATATTTTTTTTATTTGGTTTGAAATTTATTGAAAACAATATATTTCAAACTATATTTTTTTGTCGGTCAGTAGAGGTTGAGGAAGTGGCAGTCGCAGCGAGCGACTGACAACGGTGGGCTAGCGGTGGCGGCAGCAGGTAGGTGGTGGGTGGCGACGGCGGCGGCAAATGGGCGGTAGGTGGCGGCGGCGAAGACGAATTCAAAATCGATGAAATTGACTGAACTGTAAATTCAATTAAAACGAACTACAACGTAAATTTCCAATACATTCATCTTTTTACATTGAAATTATAATTCTTTGTTATGGTATGGCTCATATACCATATCGGGACAGACGCTGGATCGAAGCGGAGCAGAGCGGAGCGGAAGAATCTGTCCGAATTGGGAAGTTAAGTGGGTTGGGGTGCGGGGGCAAAGCCTCGCGGTTTGGTACAGGGGTAATGTTGTAATTACATATTGTACCTAGGGTCTACTCCTGGGGTTATAAATAGGTCTGTTAGTAACCCCAGGAGGTATCCTCTATTTTGTAACTCTTTTCTGAATATTGAAAGGAACTCGCCGCTCTGCTCCCGAGGACGTAGGCATCTTTGCCGAACCTCGTTAAATCTCTGTGTTCTTCTGGATTTGTGTCGATTACTGTTTTTCTTCGCCCTTCTTTTCTCAACATTCTTCATATCAAATATATATATTTTTCAATTCCCTGCAAAAGAATTACAATAAATCACAAATTAACAGCCCCTGTAACTTATTTATTTGTTATTATTTAAAGTGTCACACTTTATTTTTATAAAAGCTTGGAATCATCCATTAGCTCATAGACTAAAAAAATAGATATTTATTTGTGTTAGGATATATTAATTTAGTTTTGAAATTAATATCACACATAAAATAAATTATATTTATCTAATAATAAATTTATTTACTTCCAATATTATTTTGATAAAAAAATTAAATGAGAATATTATGAGGCAATTTTTTTATTAAAAAAGCAACTTTATTCCTTCCCAAATATTGATTTAAAAGAATCATATTTAGCAGCCCTGGGCTCACCGACACCAAGATGATGATGCCTTCTCATCTTTATTCTCAGTCCACTAAAAGATAATGCTGATCGCACGATGGTCATCCGACGGCGGACATCACTCGCCGTGCTTATGAAGTTTTTTACGCATATTATAATATCATATATAAATATTTTATATTTGTTTGTATTAAAAAAAAATTAATGTTAATATTCTTTTGTATTCATGATAATAATCATAAAATATATCGTCAATTTTGTAAATATAAATTTATTGATGATTTAAAATTTAATTTTATTTGACTTTTTTTTTAATGTTATTTTATTAATTTGTATATAATTGACATGTTAAAATATATTTATATTTATGTAAATTATAAATAAAATGAATGAAATTGGGTATTTAGTTATAAATATTTGGTAATAAAATATTGTATAAAAATGTTATAATATGTTTCCTTAAAAAATAATTTGATGATAAGAATAAAGAACAAAGCAATATGATAATATGTTAAAATTCATTTTATTGTTAATAAAATGTAAAAAATATTAATGAGTGAATTATTATTGAATAACCTTGATTCGCCGCAAACAAATTTTCATTGTCCGATATGAATCTAGAGGCATGACACGAATCTTGAGAAAATATTTTAAGCAAGAAACATTTAAAACTTGATAGAAAGTCATACAGAGCTCGAATTTTAGCAATCTTATTATCAAATCTTGATAAAAAATCATCAAGTCATTGAATCACAATTAAGAGATTTTCAGACACATTTAGAAGGTCAAACAATTGTCGAATATGACAAGTTTATACTCAAATCAAGTAGCTCTATAAGACGAATCCTACAAGCCTAAGATCACTCACTTCTGACATCATAAAAGCACTCAAATGTCTATTAAATGTCGTATGATCCAAGGAAGCTCTTCAGACCATCCAATTAAAATGATTTATATTTCTGCATTAATTGCACTAATAACACTATAAATAGACACCCAGCCCTCATATGAGAGGGGGCGGAAGTCTAGGCAGAGAGCCTGAGACATTGATGAGAAGCTACAACTCAGTATCACCGTCGATCGTCGTCGACCACCACTGACCAACATAATCTCTGTCATCGTCGATCGTCATCGACCATCACCGACCGTCGTCAACCACCGTCGACCTCTGTTGCCAGCCGCCGCTGATCACCGTCGACCACCGTCAATCGTCGTCGACCTCCGCCACAGTCAACATTGTAATATGAAAAATATAGTTACTCTTTTCCCGTCTGTGAGATAATGATTTCTGTAATCATCAATTCAATAGTGGAGTTCCGCCACCAACGAACTGTCAATGTGTCGCTCCACCACCGTCCAGCTCGCCCACTGCCAATCTGCAACCACCATAACCGTTACTGAACCGTTGTTGTAAGGATGTTATCATTTCCCTCATATATTATGCCACCCCTTTAGCAGATATCAAGTGACTTCTATAATATTGATATCATCAAGTTAAGGGCAGACAAGTCCTCAAACATACATGGACAATAAAATCATTTCATATAGTGCATTTATCACTTCAAATTTTTCTCATTTATGTTTATGTTGAATCTTCGTGCAACACTAAAATATAATTATATCATACTACGTCTACGTCTCAAATTTAACGGGACACAATAACACTAATTTTTACATTTGTTCATATAACTAAATAAAACAAGATAAAGCTATTTAAATAAAAAAAAATCAAAATCCAAATAACATTCAGACAAAAATAAATGAATTAACCTGAACCAGTAAAAATGCTCAACTTTAGGTCGGTCGGACTGTAAAATTGAATCGAAAATCGCAGAAGGCTGTTTAGGGTTCATCCCGCTCCCCGTCTCTCTCGCATCTCTATCTTGATTTACCTGAATTTCCCCTCTAGGGTTAGGGTTCTTGCCATCACTCGCCGTGCAGTGGTGAAGCCAACCTTACTCAATTGGATAACTATTTTTTCTCCGAGGCAACACGTTAGCAAATGATTTCCCTGGTACTCTCTCCCCTCCCCCTCTCTCTCTTTCTTAACTTAGGTAAATTCCATTGGGATGCAATGTTTTGTCCTTGTACAGAGTATCGGTGATGAATTTCGATAAGATTTTAGTATTTTCTGTACCAAGTATTTCTCAGCCGCTCTTTGTTGGTTCTATCACCGTAATACGTGTTATCTTTTCTGATTCTGTTGGCTAACGCAGGATTGATCCAATTGGTGATGGCAGAGGAGTTTTGGATTAAAATTTACAGTAAATATTGAAGATTAAAACCGCGGTAGTCCTTCGCTGGATTTACTCTTATATATTTATATATTTTCCGGATGAGGTTTTTGATTTGATGGAAGTAACTCAATTTGATTTGTAAGAGATCATTCTATCGCAGAAAGGAGTTACTGAAAGATGTACGCTGGGCAAGGCAACTATGCTCCACAGTTCAGGCCGCCTTCTGTGCCATCTCCTCCTCCTTTCCAACAAGCTTCGTCTGGTCCAGGACCTCCTTTCCTGCAAACCCCTCCTGGTCCTATACCTCCGCCAGTCCCCCAAGCACCTCCATATTTTGGCCGATCGATGGCTTCTCAGGCACAACCTGTCCACTTCCCGCACCCTCCTGTGAACTCCTCACAGCCTTACTTGCAACTGCCACCACCACCACCGCTACCACCGCCGCCGCCACCACCACCGCCAACTCCCGCAAATGGAAATGCATCTGTAGTCCATCCTTATTCACTGGCTGGTCTTCCTGTACCCATGCCATTGCCACCAGCTCCTAGGATGCTTCAGCCCCCACTGCTGCCTAATTCCCAGCCTCAAGGACAAGCTGTATATCATAGTCTTCATCCACCCCATCCCGGGATTCCTCATGCTCCTCCCCGGATTCCATGGCCTGCTAATGCACCAAACCCGCCTCCTTCACATCCTAATTTAGAATTTACAATCCCTACACCATTCAGAGGGAAGAACCCTGCAATAGATGCACATTCACCTGCAATTCTACCCCCACCACCAGGTCCACCACCTCCACCTCCTCCACCACCATCATCTCCCCCACCACTTCCACCTTCACCTCCAGCTTTGACCCCTGTCTTAGATGTAATTCCAAGTGATCCCCTGAAAGCTCTTACTACAGATTCTAAGGAAGATTCAAATGCTCCAGATCATATTGTTGATAATGCACCAGTTCATCATGTTGATATTGGTAAAGGATTTAGAGAAGGGAACAAGGCTCCTCCGGTTTATGGAGAAGCTTTGGAGAATATTGAATTGCCTCCACCAAGGCCAGATGAAGTTGTTGTTCGAAGCATAGAGGTCTTGTGTCAGTTCATTGTGAAGGTTGGGCCTGATTTTGAGAACACTGCTCGAGCTAAGGAGGTTGGAAATCCACACTTTTCTTTCTTGTTTGGTGGTGAACCCGGTAGTGCAGCTGCCATTGGGCATGAGTATTTTCAGTGGATGAAAAAGAAGTATGTTGCTGTAATGGAGTCTCCTAAGGGCGTCAAGCACAATAGTTTACCCTTGATTTCTCCGATGGCTGATGTTTCTTCGCAAGCTGGAAACTTGGAGTGTGTGGATGCGGCACATTCACCTGCTATATCAGACATGGACATGGAGGGTGAGTAGAGTTCTCTAATCCATTGCTTTGCTACTAGTGGTGTTTCTCCCTACTGCCCTCTGCAACACAATTTCATATAATTAATGCCCGTTTTACAACCTCATAAACTTTTTTTAATTCTCTACCTTGCGAGACAGGATATCCTCATGATATCTTCTGCTTGCAACAAAAGAAAAGAAAAATAATCATAAAGAAAATCTTTGCTTTACGTGAGACAAGTGGCAACAGGTTTCTGAAAGGATTTTTTCAAGGGAAAAAGAAGAAGACGACTTGGCGGCTATGCTTTGATACCATTACAAATAAATTTGAGCACAAAATTGCTCAAGTTTTCTTCAATATTTTAACCCATATTTATACAATTCTAGGAGGATTACATAAAAAGAATTATAATCAATCCAGAGAAGAAATTTAACTATGCAATTAATTAAAATAATTTTGTGCACACGGATTTGGTTTTGTTTGGTGATCTAGTCCTAATTTGTGGAGATTAAGTTTGTGAGTACATGGATCAATGGGATCTCATGCAAGGGGCTGACGTAGCCCGAAGTTGTGGAGATTGAATTTCAATTAGTTATACACACTCATAGCACAATTTATCAAAAATGGGAGGGCACATAGTTTATTTTGTTAATTTGAGGTAATATATTTGAGTTTCTGTGAATAGCTATTTAAAATGTTGCACAAAACTTAACACGAATTATCAGATTATCTTTTTTGCTTAGAGATTTCTCTTGTTATTCAAAGAACTTCTCAGGTAAGATTCTTTGGTGAATATTTCATCTAACATAACTTTCTATAGCTACCATTTTCTTCTCATTAGATATTGTTTTGAAAACCGCACATTTCATACTTTTTGTGTTTTTATGGTTTTCATGACCACCCTTATCTTAAGCCAAAATGATAGTGAGTTATCATGGAACGGCTAGCGTAACCGCTAAAAGAAGTTTCTTTTTCATAATATATTATTATTATTCTTATTCATTAACTATTGTTAAATTGTTGATGTTAAGTGATTAAGCATCCAAAAAAATGAAGAACAATGTAGGAAAAAAGATGATAAGTAGAGAACACATGCAAGATTCATTATTTCCTGCCATAGGTGGTTTGAAAATTTGTTATTTAGTAAGTGCATGTATGTTTGTGCATGCATGCATGTTTGTGGGCTAATGCTATTTTTAATACCCCTTTTCATGCGCATATTTTAATTTGATTATGACACTAAAGTGTTATATATATAAATATTAGGTTTAGGAGTTATATATGTAATTTCATAAATATTGTTTGGTTTCTAAGTAAATATCCTTTATTTATTTTTAATACATCAAAACCCACATATGTCTAACAACTTTTATCGTGAGATAGATGCAATTCTAATATATTTACATACGTCACACCCAAACTTTCATATTTACACACATAGCATTCAAATCTTTAATTTCACATAATAAAATAGCACTAGTACCATTTTTTAAATATGAAATACACATTTTCATGCATAGGGTTAAAGCACCAAAATTCTATTTATGTAGATTTGAAAGTTTTGGTGTGAATATGCAAATATATAAGAATTGCATGTTAGCTACGTAAATTTCCATTTAAAATAAACATATCTCCTTGTCCAATTAATCATATTAACTTTGGAACCTTGTTGGTATTTCCTTTACTTTGTCTAGATGATATCACTCCAGCTGACACAGATAAGGGTTATGGCAATACGAATGAAGAGTCCGATGTTTCTACTCGGGCGGTTTCACATGCATCGGAGAATGCAGAAGAGCAATTCCAAGCTAACATTCATGTGGCTAGTGAAGCATCTTCTCCCGCTGTATCTCTCGTTGATGCTGAAGGTACTATTTATAAACTTTTCTGAAACTATAAGCTTAGGTCACATCTGTTAGTTTGCGTACAGAACTTCTACAGCTTAGGTTATTATTTTCCTGTTGTAAATAGGTTAATTTTTAGGTTTTGAAATATTTAATTGGTGCAATGTTAGAAATTTTTTTTGCAGGTTAGTTATTACGTTAAAAATGGTTAGTGTGCAGCTATTCTGTTGTGAAACTATTTTTGAAATATAAATTTCGTCTTTCTGTAAGAGAAAAAACATAGGCTTTCATAGTCAGGGTGAAGGAGCTAAGAAGCATGGTGCTGGTGAGGAGTTGCATGTATTATGCTCGGAAATTTATTTATCTAAACATAGTAGTCATTCATATTTTTAAAAAATATTTAGAATGCAATGTGAGGAGCTGATGAATTCTTTAATATTTAATAATTGATTTTACAATAAATTTTAATGTTTATATTCTTAGGCTTCACGATAGTCTACTTCATGGCTTGTAAGCCAAGTGCTTTTGAAAAGAATTTTAGGTGTAGAGTCTCTCGAGCAAGCATGAAGAATGACAAATGTCATGCCCCTCCATTTTCAAGAAAATGGCAAGACAGGTATGGGAAGGAAAACTCAAGAAGTGGCATGCATGGCAAGAACCTTCTAGAGAAAAGAAGGTGGAAGAGAGTTCCTTACAACTCTAGAAACTTCTGTCCAATTATAGAGGTCAAAGGAAGACAATACTCCATGAAGAATTCAAGGATGGAGCATGGAGAGTTCAAGAAGAATCTAGAAAGATCTAGGATTATGTATTTATGTAAGAATTGTATGGAATAATCTAGAAAGTAGGGAATTCTAGAATATTCTCATGGCTTGGAGGGGGACTATAAATAGAGGTCCCTCCCCTCAGTTGTAATCACCTAATCATTCAATCGAAGGTTTCAAGCATTCAAGCCTTGTAATATCTCTTTTCTTAGTGAAACATTTTCTTCTCCAACTCTTCGCCCCATTATTCTTCTGAGATTACTTTGTGTTCACGAGTTACGAAGGTTAGGCTGATTTAATGCCAAGAGAGAGCGCTAAAGCCGCACTGGTGACTCGAGGAAAGTTAATCTGCGACAATTGGTATCAGATTCTTGGTTCGAAAGAATGACAAAATGCATTAAAGAGCGCGTAATAAAATTGGAAGCCACTAATGTGGAGTCATCTCAAGGGCGAGGTCGCCAAGACCAAAGAGATCCCGTTGCACCCAAGTCACATGGAAGGTACAAGAAGATCATGCATGACTTTGATTCACACCTTGCTCAGATGAAGGAGGCAATGAATGACATGGAGGGCCAAGTAGAGGATCTTGGCCAAATGATAGATGTACTCGAGGAGGAGGATGTCACCATCCATTAAATAATCAGAGGTTTGGTGCTCCAACTTGAGGAGACTTTAATGAGGCGTGAAGAGCTTATGAGGAGGAGATGAGCGATATGTGTGCTAGCTTGGAGGAGATGCGTGGAGACATTTCACTGTGCAAGAGGGCACTAGTGGCATCCACAAGCCATCCCACTTTCGAAGCCAAGAGGATTAAAGTTCCAAAACCTATGAGTTTTGGAGGGGTTTGCAACGCGAAGGAAGTAGACAACTTCCTATGGGGACTAGAGCATTACTTTGGAAAAATACAATTTGCCTCTCTTTATCTCTTGGACATGGCTAGGCTTTGATGAAGAAGAAGAAAAGGAGGTGCAGAGAAAGGTTTGTGCCCCATGTCCACTTTCAATGACTTCAAGAGAGAGCTAAAGAGACAGTTCTATCCTGAGTATGCCTAGAATGAGGCTCGAGCCCGACTGCGAAGGCTTAAGCATGATGGTTTGATTTGAGACTACATTAAGGAGTTTACAAGCTTGGTTTTTGAAATCCCCGATATGTCAGACAATGATGCTCTCTTCAACTTCAAGGATGAGCTCCAATGTTGGGCAAAGACCGAGCTTATGAGGCGAGGAATGCAAGATCTTGACACTGTCATCGTGGTTGCTGAAAGCTTAACTAATTATTCAAAGGAGTCTAGAAAGCCTGAAGATAAGAAAAGTTTTGATGTTAAAAGTGGGATAACAAGGGCAAACACAAGGAGGAAAAATATCGTGAATCAACATCAAAAAAGGCAAAAGACAAAGGGAAGACTAACAACAAACCATATCAAAATCACTGTTTTTTTTTTTGGTGAAGAACCTCATTAGGCAAGAGATTGTTTTCAGAAGAAGACCCTCAACTATCTCCTTGCAAGCCATAAGGAGGAAGAAGTGATAGGGAAAATGACATGGAGGCACATGTGAGATCTCTTCAACTGCGGAATGGGATGCAAGCTCCAACAAAACCTCAAGGGAAGGGGTTAGTCTTTGTAGAGATAGCAATAGGAGGGAAGACCACCAGGGCAATGGTAGATATGGGTGCTTCCCCAAGGGAAGGGGTTACTCTTTGTAGAGATAGTAATAGGAGGGAAGACCACCGGGGCAATGGTGGATACGGGTGTTTCTCACAACTTTATCTTCAACGATGAAACAAAGAGGTTGGGGTTGCAGATGACTTAAGGAGGGAGTTCCATTAAAGTCATCAACTCAGCAGAGATGTCACCAAGGGAGTCAAGACCAGCATTGGGGCATAGTCAGGTACTCTTGACTTTTCTGTCTTTCCTTTGGATGATTACAAAGTTGTCCTAGGAATGAACTTCTTGGAGCAAGCATTCCCAATGCCATTCACCAATAGCTTGTGCATCACAGAAGAGAGTCAAGTTTGCTCAGTATTGATAATAAGGTTAAGCAAGTAAGGATCCGAATCACTATCGGCAATCCAGCTCAAGGATGACATTGCACGGGACAAGGGGGACACCTTGACTATCCTTTATGATACCAATGAATGAGAAAAGATCCATGGAGTTGGGATGCCAAAGAAAGTAGTGGAGGTTCCTAACAAACTACCGCCAAGCAAGAAGAAAGTTGGTTCAACAAGTTTGGAGGCAAGGGATAAGCCGCTAGCCATGAAGACTTGCTGCATGACCCCTTTCCCATAACACCATGGAGAAACCAAAGTTTGCCAAGTCTGGTGGCAAACCAATGAGGCAGGTTTGAAGGTGCAGGGGAAGCCACAATGAGGGCATTGCTGTTTTAAGTGGGGGAGGGTGTGACGTCTCATCATTTTCAAGGAAATGATAAGACAAGTATGAGAAGGAAAACTCTAAAAGTAGCATGCATGACAAGAATCTTCTAGAGACAAGAAGGTGGAAGAAAGTTCCACATATCTCTAGAAACTTCTACCCAATTCTAAAGGTCAAAGGAAGACAATACTCCATGAAAAATTCAATGATGGAGCATGAAGAGTTCAAGAAGAATCTAGAAAGATCTAGGATTATGTATTTATGTAAGAATTGTATGGAATAATCTATAAAATAAGGAATTCTAGATTATTCTCGTGGCTTGGAGGGGGACTATAAATAGAGGTCCCTCCCCTCAATTGTAATAACGTAAGCATTCAAGCTTTGTAATCTTTCTTTTCTTAGTGAAGCATTTTCTTCTCCAACTCTTCTTCCTATTCTTCTTCTGAGAGTACTTTTTGTTCACGAGTTGTGAAGGTTAGATTGAACTAGTGCCAAGGGAGAGCGCTAAAGCCGTACGGGTGACTCGAGGAAAGTTAGTCCGTGACACGAAACTATCAATAATTTCGAATCTATTATGCATATTCAATGAAGAATCTGAACATTCTTTTTTGCTATTATGATATGGATTTTATTATGCGTACCCAAGGATGATCTGAACATTTTTTTTTGATATTATTTTTTACTCTTGACGAACTATCAGAGAAATCCGAGCAACATAATTGTGAGGGTGGCATTGATTTTTTAATTTGGTGGCAAGGTAAAAATAGTATTCTATGTTTTTATCCACACATGTGTTACAAATTTAACATGTTTTCAAGTGAAGGTGCTAACCTTGGGGCTTTCCCATAAACCCTAGGAACCACCTTGATCAAGAAATTCACTTTGCGAGAAGGGGCTACCTAAATTGATCTCTAGTCTCACCAAAGGCCTCCCTAACCCACCAAACCCTAAGTATGACCTTAAACCCTGATATGTCCTTTTGACCCCAAAATTTGGTGACACTTTAGGATGGTAAAAAACAATTGGGCATACTCCAATTTTGGTCAAATCTTGACCAATTGACCCAAGTTTTCATATTGGCCATATTTGTAGTTAAAACATAATTAAAAAAGAATTATCTCCTCACAAGAAACTAATCAGTAACATTGAGAATATTGATGCATTGTTGGCAATCGACTCAAGATTGGGAAAATTTTTTGTTTCGTTGGGCAGTGGGAGCCATAGTTAGTAATGGATTAAGATTTTGTTTGTGGCAGCTTTATTTTTTTTAAATGTTGCTTTCAACCACTGCTTCTGTTCTGTTTCTCCTAAAATAATTTTTCTGTAGTACTCTGGAATAGTCAGGAAAAAAAAATTGTTCATTTTTCTTATTGAATAAGAAAAATGTATTAATTTTTTTATGTTGCTTTTCCTATTACAAATTCAGTAAAAAATGGGTGTGCCCCCAATAAAGTCTGAGATCTTGATTTGTAATCAAACATTTTTAATAGAAATTAGTACTTAATGAATAAATTGCTCAACAATGAACATTGATTTATACTTCTGATAAATAGTTCATGATTGACGATTATTGAACTAATTGTAGATTAATCCTTAATTAACTAAAACTGTTGCCTAATATTAATTTATACAAAATTAGTTAGATGATGCATGCTCTAATAAATTCAAAGAAAAAGATAATCAGAATTATGTCCTTTCATTTTCCTTGACATCCAAATAAAGTCTGCCTGGTCCTGTCTAAACTGATCTCACTATTCACTGTTTGATAACTTTATGCATATTTGAATTAATCTTGCAAGACTAAGCAAAGTGTGATTGCTTATTGAGTTTTAATTATGTTTCTCCAATATCCTACCATTGCCATCTTCTTTATGAATTTTTTTTCTCATATTTTTTATTTTGTTGGAATTTTAAGAATTTATACTTTTGATATCTTTTATTTTTAGTAGTTTCTATTTTCAAACTTAGCTATTATTGGTAATTTCTATTCCTTTTTTCTAGCATAAGGATTTTGTTGCTTTCTTAATTTGGTGGCCTTCCCTATTTATCTTGTAACCGAGTTTTAAGAAATTGAAGATGAATTATTATTTTGTCACTCCCAAAAGTTACATCGTATCAGAGCCGACTTTTGCCTTTGAAATGATGATTTAATCACGTCGATCATCCGTGGGTGATGTCGCTTCGCTTTTGCTCCTTCCGGGTTCACCCAATACCGTTGTCTTCGTGACCGACTCCCCGCGAAACTGCTGTGTTTCGAGCTAGCTTGGAAGGTAACGATTGAATTGCAATGTTTAGAGATTCCTCGCACTGGGAAGACAAGGACTAGATTGGGACGTTCATGGATCCAATGCGATATAGTCGCGATTAGATCCCACTAGGAAGGCAACAACATGATCATGACGTTCAAAGACCTAGGCCAAGCCTGTATTTGAATTAGAGCGCGTTTTTATTTTGTGGTTGTGGGATTTGGACTTCTTTCGCTCGATTTTGACATCGTAGTTTCCTCAGGATCTTGTTGTTGAGGGTTCTAGACCTAACACGACGTAGAGGATTTCAACTCCTTGTCGCCTTTGACACCGGAAGTCGCTTCTCTATGCGAGACATTTTTCATGCAGGGACTTTCTTTGCCACCTTTGCTTTCTTTTTTTCTCTTTTGCCGGTTTTTCAGCATTGAACTTTTTTGAATTTCTCCTTTGCTAGAAGCCGCTTCTCCGCTGGTTTCTTCTCAGTTTTCGCCGTTGTTGTTTTCTCAAATTTTTTTAAGACTCGGAATTGACAACTTGCCTATTTATATGTCGTCCTATGATTCCCTTTCAAATAAATCTCCCTCTCAAATCTATCAATGATTCGAAAGAGACAAACAAAAAGTTTATATATGGGAAATCCTTGTGTAATGGGTCGAGAGTATAAGTTCGCATAAGTTCAGATCGAAATACCTTGAAACACAACATTTACGAATAGAATTACCACATGTCACCCATAACCAGACAACAAAAAATAACATCTTTGTTCTGGGGTCAAGAGTCTCTCAGAGGAACGTATCTCTCTGGTTAATTACATTATGGGGGACACACAATAATACTTTTGATAAAAAAAATTCTCTTATATCATCATGAACATGAAGAATAGACCATCAAATTATGGTTATTTCATATGAGAACACCCTGATGCTTCAAAGCTCTCGCTAAGCTACCTGACAGAGAGCGGGTCTCTCACATCCCAAATGGGTAATAACTCTTCAACATTAAAACCTACGAAATAACTAAAATCATCTTGACAATGATATCTCTATATATTAGAGCTCATTGAGTTATAAGGATAGAGGGCAAACCACCTTATCTCAAATGGACGGCAGCTAATTGGTAATTTGGCCGTCAAGATGATATTGACGAAGTTAATGAAGCAATAGGGCTCAAAGGAGCTCAATGAAAGGAATGGTAGAATGATCCTAAACAGATAAATGAAGCCGGGTCGGGGTACCACAAACTGGTCATCCCAAACTACTAGGATACTAAGCCTACCTAGTCGTGAAAGTAATCGACCTAACACGTTCAGAGATCTCTGATCAGTGATCCGTGAATTGTGTCGTCCACGGGGAACCTTAGTAGCCCTGTGGTCAAAAGGAAACAATAGTTTTATGACCTACAAGGTGGAGCTCAAGAGGGGGGACTCACACTCGTCATACAGATCGCAGAGTTTCCTCAGGAAAGAAAGGAAAGAAGAGGTCGATCTACAAAAGCTGAAAGCACTCTCCACAAAAGGACTTATACTCGTCTGAGTGAGTCTTTTAACACCCTGAGTGCATTAGACAATCATCTTAGAAATCTATATTGGGTCAGTTAGATTGAAGAAGCTTGGGGGTTTCTCATCGGGACATGTAAATATGAATGCAATTATCTTTCACAGTCGTAAGTGTGGAGACTCTATTATACGACTTGGGATATATCCATATATGCAACCCATTTAAAATTTTGCCCGTAGACCATGCATGAAAGTAAAAGTGCGAATTTTAATGTCCTAAATATTTTAATTATAAAAGTTTCATTATTTTGAGTGTTTTATTGGGATTTTGTAGCAAATCTAGAATTTTAAATCATAAAGAGCCCATATTGCATTCGTGATTTTCAAACAAATTACAGAAATAAACAATGAATTTTATTTCAAGCATTCAAACATGAAATAAGATAGGAAAACAAGTCAAATCAAAATAATAAGAGGTCGGTGCCGCTGGGTCGACAATATATCCCAGAAAAGAAAAAGAGCGGTCGAATTTCGCACATATATGTCCGACCTAATTCTATACATCAATATCAAATACAAAATTAAGATACCCGACACGAGCTGCTGTTCTTGGTCTCCTGCCACGTTGTTCCAACACCAAAACACATTGAAACTCGTGTCCGTATTTTATTTCCACCATTGGACGCTCTTAAGGGGAAACATTTTCTGTCCTGACTCAGGATGTAGCTCTACGTGCGAACTCCAATAATATACCACCACGTGTGCTATATCGCAGAGGTTATTTCGTAGTTATTGAAGTGGAACAACGGAAGTTATTTCGGGGTTATTAAAAAAAAACTAATATATTTCACTTCATTAACTCTGAAATAACCTAGAAATAACCTCTACGACTCAACTTCAAAAATTTTGAAATAACACCTCAAATGTTATTTCAAGGTTTTTGAAATGAAATATATGGGTTTTTCTTTAATAATCTCGAAATAACTCAGAAATAACCTCTGCGATATTATTTTAGGGTTATTAAAGTGCAACCACATATGTTATTTTGGAGTTTATTTCGGGGTTATTGTAGAGTCTACAGTTCTACTTTGATATTTTTTTAGGTGGACCCAATGTAGCTCACATGGCGGTGTATTACTGAGAATCCACTTGTTGAGCTATGTCCGGAGTTCGGGCAGAAAATTTTTCCCTCCTAAGGATCTAATAATTACATAGGAAAATAAATAAAGACTTGACCTGCACTAAAATATGTTAGCAGGAAAACCAACAAACATGCAAGTATAATGAGCTGTGCCTTTTATTGGTGAGCTAAATAACACATTCAAGCAAATGATTAATAGAAATCATCATATGCTCCATCTTTTAATTGCATATGTTGTGTGCACACACACACACACACAAATATGCACGACTCATTGCAGAAGAACCTCATAATATACTATCATGCATATCAAATATACCAAGACACTAAAAAGCACAAAACAAACACATCGCCGAAAAAACTATATAGCATCCTAAATCGTTGTCTAGGACACAATTTAACGAATTGTGTCATAACCAGCATCTAAGTGTACAAGGTAAAGTCTCTAGCTACCGTATGATTTTGACGGGATCGTCGCACCGACCCTATTTTAAAGATTCAAGGGATCTAAAACACTTCACAAGAAAAATGGGTAACATTTTTAAAAGATGTGGCCTCACATACGGTCTAAACAAATATAGTTTTCAAAGTAGGCGAATAATATTTATAATAACAACAATATCCATTTTTTATGCTTTTAAAATAATGGATCATAAAATGTGGGTCCGTAACACATGCGACGTTCTTTAGAGTCCTTGGATTTTTAGCACAATCATACTGTTTTGTGCTCGTGATACAGAAACTCACATTGTTTGCTGAGGCATCTTCACTGGCAATGCACATTTGAGTATCACAACCAATAAACAAGTGACTATCCTCATGAGTAGGACAAACCATCAAGATCCTCATGAGTAGGACAAACCATCAAGACATAAATTAGCATACAATCATGCAAGAAACCTACATTGTGATTTTTTGACCGAAACACGAAACAATCATAACAGGCTCCCAAAAGGGAGAATCACACTTCATGCAAATTAATGCAATGATGTTGCATGCAACATTACACACGCAAACGGGGTGTACCGACAAAACATTACCTGTGGAAATTAATTACACTTACTTGGGGGAACCAAAGTGTCATGAGATAAACAGACATCGGGTACGAGTCAGTTTGTATCGAGCAAAGGGATACCTATGAAATTGATTTACTTCTTACCCGAGAGACACTCACCGAGTACACATGTAAACATGCAGAATATGCAAAATGCATATAAGAACTGTCAAATATATGACATGTAGAAATGTGAAGTATATGACATACAAATGACAAAGTATACATAAAAGCTAAGTGTCAAGCAAATTAAGTAATGTGTTCCTTACAAGTGAGAATCACACACCTAGGTGGACACACATTATGCCTTGTGCGAGTTCAACGGCTAGGAAACGTGGCTCGTGCTTGACATAATGTGAAATATCTACGACCCTCTAGGCGGCGTCGTAGGGCTTATGAGTGAGCCAACTTTTCCTAAAATGTGCAAGCGTCCATCCCTATGCATACAACTTCGTATTTGAGGAACACAAGTGTGTGCACTCAAAAAGACACCACAAGTGGGGGGTGCCCAAAGAGACCCTTCAAGCATATAGATGTTCAAAGAGACCCAAAAGTGCCACGTGCAAAATATACATGACAAAAAATGCTTCACATGCAATGACACATCACGCACATCAAGTCAAAGTAAGATTTTTTATACTCATGCAACATGATGCAAAGAGTATGCAAGCATTCAAGTGATCATTCAATTGAGTCGTGGCGGCCGATCAAACCGAAATGATGGGTTGATTGATTCGGGACAATCGATCGAACCTGAAGTTGGTGATCGAAGAACCCAAAAGATTAGAATATCATGCTGGAATGACCGATCGAGCACGAGAAATTGGTCGATCGGGCCAAGATGGTCGATGAGACCCAAAATGAGTGATCGAACTGGTGCGGTTGATCAACCCAACAAATTAGGCGATCGAGCCGAGACAATCATTTGACGCCGAAAAATGAGTTGGTCGGGTCGGGACGACTGATTAGATTCAAAGCCGGTGATCAGACCGATGTGGTCAATCAAACCCTGAAGATAAGGCGATTAAGCCCGGGCAGCCGATCGAGCCTAAAAAATGAGTTCATTACTCTGGGATGGTCAATCAGACCCAAAATGGGTGATCCAATATGTGCTGCCGATTAAACCCAGAAGATTGGGCAATCGAGCCGGGATGACCGATCAAACCCAAAGCGGGGGATAGAATCGGTGTGGTCGATCAAATCTAAAAGATTGGACGATCGAGTCGGGACGACAGTTAAAGACCGAAAAATGAGTCGATCAGGTTGGGACGACCGATCAGACCCAAAGCGGGCGATCGAATTAGTGCGGTCAATCAAACCCAAATTATTGGACAATTAGGACGGAGTGGCCGATCGAGCCTGAAAAATGAGTTGATCGGGCCTGGATGACTGATTAGACTCAAAGCTGGTGATCAATATGGCGTGGTCGATCAAACCGAAAGATAGGGCGATCGGGCCGAGGCGGCCGATCGAGCCCGGAGAATGAGTCAAGATGGCCGGGTGGTCGATCAGATCCAAAGCTGGTGATCGGACCGGTGCGACCGATCAAACCCAAAAGATCAGGCGATCGGGCTGGAGCGGCCTTTCAAGTTTGGAAAATGAATCAACCAGGCGGGACAACCGATCAGGCCCAAAGCGAGCGATTGAACAGGTGCAGTCGATCAAACCCAAAATTTCAGATGATCGTGTCGAGGTGGTTGATCAAATTGAAGTGCCTACGCAATCACACACACGATATGCGACATGATCCACATGCAAAAATGAAACAAATGAACACATCTATGCAGTGCAACCTAAAAAACACTCGACGACATGTTGAACTCCTCCTAACGACCTTGCTTAGGTACCTAGGCTTGAAGCTCTTGGATTTGCGATATAGCCGCCTCTTGCATTGGCGAGGAAATGTGGAGAAATTCACCCTCCGATTTGTCGTTGGAGAAGCCCTTCATCATTCGTAGGGCGAACTAGATATAAAGTTTTTTTCGTCCAACGAATTTACACTATCTTGTTGAATGGGATAACTACAAAGCTTCTTCCATTCTTCAAGATCGAAGTAGTCCCTTTCCCCTAAGGAGAGTTGGAAGTGCCAACGCCGTAGGAAAATTGAGATTCTTACTCGCTTAAGTGTAGTTCTAAGGCTCACAATGGAAATTATAGATTCACTTGGAATGTGTCCAACGAAAGCTTTCTGGCCTAGGACTTCCTCTAGGAAATCAACGATCAATCCAAAGACGTGTGGTCGTGCTAACTAGTGTTGGTAAGTCAAATCACCTCTTGTGGGCGACCGAACCCACAACACCTAGCCAAAAACTAATTATGGGGCCAACTAAGAAAGAAAATGCAAAGGTTTTAAGGATCTCACCACCGCGGAGGTTGTGGACGAGTTTCTTCTCGTAGGAGGAAGCACTCCTAACCATAGTAGAGAAGCCCATGTTCCGACGAGGCTCTGACAAGGTCTGCTCTACTCCTTCAAAGAATGAAGATGCTTTCCTCTAGAAGGAGATTTCAACGATGTTCCAAGCTCCAACGACGTTCTGACGGTGCACTGGCGATCCTTCCCCAAGCTAGGATGAATCCCTTCTTTAGTGTAGGAGAGAAGAAACTTTGCTCCCTTGCTAGCCAAACTCCTCCTCAAGGAAATCTCCTCACACACTCTAGGTAAGTGGTGGATGAAAATGATGGAGGGGAGGAAGAAAAGAGGAGGAAGAAGAGTTTCTTGTGGAAGAAGAAGAAGAAGAAAGGGAAGAGAAAGTAGAAGCTCTCACTCTCGCCTTTTTCCCAGGCTCTCCACCTCAAGGCCTTCAAGATGAAGCTCTTGCTCCAAGGAAGAAGAAGAGTTCTCCCTTGCCCTCTCAAGCACTCCAAACTTCAGCCCTTCATAATTGCAAAATGAGAGAGATGGGGAAGAAATGAGGCTCCTCTAGGTCAGCTCACCTCTTCCCCTTTGCCTTTGCCAACCATTGCTAAGCCTTCTTGGAAGCTTCCAAAAGAGACCTAAAAGAGGTACTATCTGCTCTCTTTTCCCATCCCCAAAGCAATTCATCTCAATCCAACAATTTCGGCTGCCTCAAAGGTGTGCTGGGGTCAAATCAGAGTAAAAAACAAACAATTTTCGCAACCTGGAAATGAACTGGCGCCTACTTTCCTATTTCTCGGAAAATGAATGTTTTAAGCTGTTTTGAGGCGCCCTGCACTGGCTCATGAGCACCAAAAAGTGGCGAAAAACTTCCACGTGCTCGATTTTAAACATACAGGAGGGCATTTTGGGCGCCTAGGCACCCGGGGCTAGCATCTAGGCGTCGGTCTAGCCTCGAAACCCTGATGTACATCGGAGCTCCCAACGCGGGGTTTCTCGATCTGTAAGCTACGAGAGACTTCATATGATGAAATGTATTCTCATAACTTCAAAATTGAGTATTTTGATCGGACATTTACTAGTGAAATCACCGCCAACGGTCCCCCTAAGCCACTACACAGGTAGGGTTTCTCGAACCCTAACTTTCCTGCAACGCACGTAGGAGGACTCCATGGCCTCACTTAGTCACTGGAGGCTCCAGACAAACATGCGGTGACTTCTAAACGCCAAAACGGGCACCGAATATATCTCATATTCTGAATGAGCCCCTCTGAGGGCTGGTTCTCTCGAGTAAGGCTAAATCACTGTTAACCTTAGCTTCGTGCTCTGAACAAGTGCTAGAGAGTCTTGGATGGGTCTCTTATGCTACAGACAAATCGTAAACTATCTTGAGTTGTGCAGATGGACACCCTGCACTCATGACATCAAAAATGATGCCAATAACTGTTGAAATTTGTAATTGGAGGGAAACTTCCTCTTTTTACTCTAGTTTTCACAAAGAAAGTTTTTGTTTCCGAGTGCCGTGAACCAGAGAATTGAATTGAATTAGAAGCTGACCCATTAAATGCTCAATATGTTTCAACCTCTTTGGTTTCTTCTCCTTTGGGGCTGTCTGCCAACTTATCCTTTACTTAGCTTTCAACGCCGAAAAAACTTGTGGCCCAAATCTACTCGAATTTTCAAACTTATCCTCTTCTCTCCTCTGATGATGTCCTTCAAGTCGGTGATGATTGACGCCCAAAGAAATTGAATTGTTTATATTAGTTCCAATAATTCTAAAACCAATTCGCCCTACCCATAGTGGTGCAAGTATTGCAAAAAATATTTCATACGAAGGAGATATGTTATAAGTTTCATGGTAAAGTTGCAAATTGAAAATCAAAATCTAAACGTGAAGGTTCAGCGTATCTAGCCACTGCCAATGAAACTCAAGTGTCTTCTACCAACTCGGATGCAAATTTTCACCAAGGAAAAATTTAAAGACATGCAAAAGTTGATTCAGTTTTCAAAATTATCACTTCTTATGTCTTGCTCTTTAGTACAAAAGGGTACCTTTCTAGCCACTGCATTGTTAGGTGTTAATCCTAATTTTATTCATTCATGGATAATTAATTTTGGTGCAAGTGATCATATAACTTTTTCTTCTAAAAGTATTCTTATCCTATGAATCTTGTGCAGACAAAAAAAAAGTCAAAACATTCAAACTTGCCTCATTGTTAACACTTCATGATGCATGTTCTTAATTTATCTTGTAATTTATTGTATACTATCAAATTAATTCTGATTATTAGTTTCAAGTTAATTTATGCTTTTTTTGTTGTGAGTTTTAGGAATTGATCATTAGAAGGATGATTGACAATGCTGGGAAAATGTTTTGATGATGAACTTGATGCAAATAAACAATGTGAAATTACTTGTTTAAATTCAGTTTTTTGTTCCAAAGACAATACTATTATGTTATGAAATTATAAGTTAGGTTATCATCCTAGTTTTCAGTTTTAAAATTCTTGTTTCCTTGTTTGTTTTAATTCGTCATTTTTTCAATGTGAGGTCAATTAATTTGTTAAACATCATTGTGTTTTTCTTTCTTCCTAAATTTATAAATCAACTACACATTTTACTCTAATTCATTTTGGTATAAGGGGTCTTTATAGTTAATGAAAAAAACCTGGAGTGGCAACAATTTTAAAAAAAATTTACACCATAGTATAAACATAGTTTTAAAAACTATTCCAAGATTACAGAATGATAATAATCAAGTGTTTTTCAAAAATATTTTGGGTCAATATTTTTTGAAAAATGAATAGTTCATCGGAAGTGCCGATACCCCCATAATAAAATGGTGTTACTGAAAGAAGAAAACAAACACTTATTAAAACTAGCTCGGGTATTACTATTTATAATTCAAGTGCCAAAATATCTTTGGGCGTCGAAGCTGTTCTTACTGCAACATTTCTTATTAATAGAATCCCTAATAAAGTTTTGAACTTTGAAACACCTTTTGTTGTTTTTCATAAAATTTATCCAACAATTCAGCTATCATCTTCTTTACCTTTAAAGATATTTTTTTGTATGATTATTCTAGTCCTGAACTTGAGCCTAGCCCTAAACCTAAATATAATGATTTCATGCATCCCATTGTTGCTTGTAAGGGGGTGAGGTATTATACCCAACATCCATTATCTCAATATGTATCTCACATTTGTCTTGTTTGGAGATTCCTAATACTATGTATGATACTCCGAAAATTCATAAGTGGAAGAAGACCGTCTTAAAGGAGATGAAAGCTCAGGACAAAAAAAAAAAAATGTCATGTGAGAAATGGTTGATCTACCAAGAGGAAAAAAAGCTGTCGAATGCAAATGGGCGTTTATAGTCAAGTATAGTTTTGATGGGTCTCTTGAACAGTACAAGACTCGACTGGTTGTCAAGAGTTTCATTCAAACCTTTGATATTGATTACGTAGAGATATTCACCTCAGTCACAAAACTAAACTTTATAAGAGTTATTTTCTTACTTCCAATTAATTTTGTCAGGCGTTCGCAATAGTTAAATATAAAAAATGCATTTTGCAATGGGGACTTGGAGGAAGTAGCGTACATGAATGCACTTCTAGGATTTAGTGAGAAGTTCGACTCAAGGGCATGCAAACTAAAAAAAAAATTATACGGGTTGAAGTAGTCATTGAGAGCGTGGTTTGAGAAAATTATTTTGTTTGTTAAAGGTAAGAGGTGTGCTAAAAAATAATGAGATCATACATTGTTCTTCATACATTCAAAGGATGAGAATATAGTCATAATGATTGTGTATGTGGACAATTTGTTCTCACCAATAACGACGTATATGAAATGCGCCGGTTGAAGGCTTCCTCTTAGCAGTTTTTGAGAACAAGAACTTAGGATCTCTAAAGTATTTTCTTGGCATGGAGGTTGCTAGATTGAAGAGAATGATTGTTCTTTCCTAATAGAAATATGTTTATAATATTCTAAAGGAAAATGGGATTAGTACTTGTAGGCTTGAAGACACTCCAATTTGATCCCCATTAGAAACTTGGTGATGAGAAGGAAAGTGATCCTGTGAATACAACACGGTGTCAAAAGTTGGTAGAAAAGTTGATGTACTTATCTTGTACACAACCAGATATTGCCTTTGCTGTAAATTTGGTAAGTCAATTTATGTATTCGCCCTTTATAACAATTATCATTATCCTCTTATTCCTTAAAAGTACACTAGGTAAGGGCTGACTCTTTTAGAAGACCGCACAACAGAAGATAGAGGCATATACTGATGCAAATTAGGCGGGCTTAGTTTTTGACAGAAGATCAACATTTGGTTGTTGTACTTATGTTTTGGGAAATTTGATTACGTGGCGAAGTAAGAAACAGAATGTGGCGGCAAGTAGTTTAGAGGCAGAACATCAAGCCATAGCTAATAGAGTATTTTATGACTGAAGAGAATTCTTGAAGAACTATGGAACCCGATAAACATGTTAATGAAGTTATACTGTGACAATACAACTACCATAATTTAGTGCAACATGATCACACAAAGCACGTGAAAATTGATAGATACTTCATAAAAGAGAAGATTGATTGTAGAGCTATTTGCATGTCTTTCTCTTCCGACAACACAACAAATAACATATATCTTTACCGAAGAACTTTTCAGTCCTAATTTTGAGTTCCTTGTAAGCAAATTGGGCATGATAGATATCTTTGCTCTGATTTAAGGGGAGTTGTCGAAATTTTTTTAATTTATATTTTTGGTATCTTCTATTTTTATTATTATTTTTTTTTAGTAGTTTCTATTTTTAGAATTAGTTATTGTTGGTAATTTCTATTTTCTTTTTTCTAACAATCGGGTTTTGTGGCTTTCCCAATGTGGTGGTCTTCCACTACTATTTATCTTGTAGCAGAGTCTTAGAAAATTGAAGACAAATAATTATTTTTCTACTCCCAAAATATTGATCTTTGTTAGCTACAGGTTCTTAACTTTAAGAAATAGTTGCCGAAATTTTTCTTAGTTGATTTCTTAGTGATTATTCTTAAATGATGCATACAAATCCCTCTGTAGAATATTTAGCATAAGATAGATTGAAAATATCTACTAGTTAACCTCTCAAGGAATATCAAAAACATTTAGGGGATATTGGTTGGATGTTCTCAAAATATATATATTTTTGAAATGCAGTGTAATTGAAGCACATGCATTGAACTACATTTGTGTTTGTGATGATACATTTTAAATGCATTGCAGTATGGGTGAGGGTGACATGGATGGCAGCACTAAGTGGGAATCACGAGCGGGTGGAATGAAGGTTTTGGAAATTGCCCGATTTGAAAGATTTTCAAATCGGAAAACATAGGTTTTATGGTATTTTCAATCCATAAAAAAATTGCTTGTATTTCTTGTCTTTATACAGAACATCAAAAAAGAAACGAGAATTCTACTAATCCATCCAACCAAAAAGCCCCTTATTGTTAGGATTTTGACTTGGAAAATCAGGCTTACTTTACAATTAAGAATTAGAAATTATGCTGCCCTCAAGCTGTCTAAAAAAATTTTTCTCATTCATTTTTGCTTTTGAATATGTTTACTGAAACTCTTTTTGATGGTCATCTTTATCAATCTATGACACCATCAAGCACTTCCTTTAATCAACTTTTGCAGAGGGCAGAGTGTTTTTATGATATATTCATTCATTCAGTTGAGGTTCTATGTAGAAATTGACTAAATGGCATGTTAATTTGTGTGCAATTAACAATTGACCCAATATTACTAGAAAATTAAGTGATTCCCCAGTGTGATGGGTTCAAGTAGCTTAACTTCTATTAAAAAGTGGATGTTTATGCTGATATAATTTCTAGAATCAACTATGCGTGGTTAAATTGGAGATTTGTACAAAAATATCGGATAATAGAATATCTCATAGACTTACAAGAAAATTTTATTAAATTGTGGTGTATGATATATGTATGTGAATTTTGGGCGACGAGAATTCATCACCTGTCAAGTTGGCTGTTATAGAAATGCAACAACAACAACGAGCCTTTATCCCACTAAGTGGGATCGGCTCCATGAATCATTTTTCTCCATTATGTCCCATTGAGTGTCATATTTTCATCTAATTCTAATAAATTGAGATCATTTTTATACAACATGCCCAAGGCTTATTAGGTCTATCTCTACCTTTCTCAGCATAAGTCAAATCTAAAATATCTTCTCTCTTAGCAGGGTCATTAAATGGTTGATGTTTAATGTGAACAAACCATCTAAGGTGACTTTTTCTAATCTTTTCTGCCACCGAAGCTACTCCAACCCTTTCAAGGATATATTCATTTTGCATTTTGTCTCCTGGTATAAAACCACTCATCCACTTGAGCATTCTCATCTCAACAATGCTTAACCTAGTTTTATGCTTCTCTTTTACATGCCAACATTTTGCCCGATAAAACATTCTACGTCTCACCGTCATCTTATGAATTTTTTCTTCAAGTCTAAACGGTGCTTTTCTATTACACAATAGGTTCCATCCAACATGACTTCTACTAATAACATCCCCATCCATATCACCATCACTTTAAACAATAGACTTGAGATATATAAAATGTTCACTCCTTTTAAAATAGATATTTATTTAAAAAGGATGAATGAGAAATGCCTTTAAAGATAGGTGCAAGCAACACATATTAACGATATGATAGTAGAAAATAGATTTAGGTGGTTTGAACATATATAATGTAAGGTAGAAGGCAATAATATGACAAAACGATCCTCAAATAATACTTAACAAAAAGGAATTAATAACTAAGATGCACATGATTCCTCTACACATTTACATCCCTGAATCTTTATTCTTACTTCATTTTTGTTTAAGCTTGTCTAATATGTTAAATTTACTATTTATAATAATTTTAAATAAATTTTATCCATGTAACATTAGGTCTACCAATTCGGCTTAATAAATATCTGACAATAATTATATCAACTTGTCTTACGGGCATAATTTTTGCCCTTCGTTGTATATGTCTAAACTGTTTTTTTTTAGACACTTTATCTATAATTGCTAGATGTCATTTTAATTTTTCATTCTATTGTAATCCTTAATTTATTTTTTCTCTATGTGATCATTTCTTAATTTCATTTTTCTCTTTCGGCACACATCCATCTCAGTGTTCTCATTTCTGATTTACTCAACCTAGATATCAATAATTTTTTTTTTTGCAACCAACATTTGAATCATTCAATATTGTAAACATAAATGTAGTTTATGAAGTTTACTTTTAATCCTTCATGATAGCCTCTTATCATATAAAATTATTACGACACCTTTTTATTTTAACCTTCCCGCTTTAACTCTACATATTCTATATCTCTGTTCTTTTCTAAGGCACACAGATAAACATTTAAAAAAAAGCTTGATAAGGCTAATGTTGATTCATGTTAAGTGTAGATCTTTAATATTTGGTTATACTTGGTTATACCAAATCAACCACCTAGCACATCTTTGTCTTTGCAACTGGCAGATTTCAAGAACCTTTGTGATTATATTGGTTTCACTCTTTCTCATGTATCTGACTTTTAACAGGCGCATTGGTTTCAAACATTTATGCTTTGCTCTCAATTTTATCATCTTTTGTTTGAGCGGAAGAAAGTATTACTCTTTAACAGATTTTGATTTTATCTTTCAACTACTAACGAGTAGTATTTTCAGATGAGAAAGAATCCTTAGTTTTTGAAGACGTTAGTCCCGAGAGGAGCTCACCTGATACTGCTGGCCTAGGTGACAGAACACCCGCATCAAGCAGATTCCCTATTGTAGATTCAATAAAGGGGGAGCTTTTGTCGAATACTGAAAATGTTAATTCCCAAGTGGTCTCAGGGGTGTTTCTTAAAAGCCCTTTCCGTCTGATACAGGATTATGCCTCAGATGAAAGTGATGAAATTATTAAAAGTGGTAATGATGAAGACTTTAACCCTATGAGTCTTTCTCCAGCCACTGCAACAGCTACTTCAGAGTTGCAGCAAGAGAAGCAATCTGAGTTATGCTCAAACTATGGTGGTCAAGATTTTACTGAGGTTCCAAATGAATCTGGATATAATACTGCTTTGTGTCAGCTTTCTCCTTCAATGCCACAAGGAACTCGTAGATCTCCAGAAAAATCATCACCGTCAGTCAACATCGGCCACTTTGATATAATAAGCAAAACTGTAGATCCTGATATTCATCCGGTTGAACATTTGGAAAATGATGGAAGAGAAACATTCAGGCCTTCTGAATATGATGATTTTGAAAGAAGAAAAATAAACGCTGATCAAGAAAATGTGGAGCTTAATTCAAAAGAGAGCTTAATGGAGAAGCAGGCATTTGATGATGTTGATGAATTTGGGCGTTTGATAAGAAAAGATGTGAGTGCTAGTGACTCCGATGAGAGTCAATATGGCAAGCGACGTGGTAAGAAAGGTAGAAATTGGAGTAGGAGCATGAGCAGATCACCTCAGGGAAGTAGGATGCGGCGTAGGAGTCGCAGTCCAAGGAGGAGAGATAAGCGAAGTAGATCTCGCAGGTTGACTGATGTTTTTTTTTATACCAGTTTTTATATATTTTATTAGGGGCATTTACAGAGCAATTCTTATGTATTTACATATATCACACCTAAACTTTCATATTTATCCGTATATCACTCAAATCTATAATATCACACTAAAAATAGCATTATTACTACCTTTTTAAAAGCTAAATACATCTTTTCATGCACAAGTTTAAAACACCGAAGTGCTGTGTGTAAATACAAAAGGTGTGAGGTATGTAAATACATATGAATTGTGTGCTATGTATGTGAATTTCCCATTATTTTGTTGCTCGCTGAAGCTTATGTCTTCATTGATATATGCTCTGTTTTGGATCAGAGATAGGTAATGGCAGGCATGGTAACTACTATAATCAGCCTTTTCCTCCTCTTTTACCCTTTGCCACACATTAATGGCTTACATTTTGTTTCAGCTGGTCTCCCAAAAGAGGAAGGAGTAGGTCTCCCCCATTGTTCCGGACTAATATGTCTGCGAGACATGGTCGGGACTTGCTTCATGAATGCTTGGACTTCAACCGCGGAAAATGTTTTCGTGGAGCATCTTGTCGGTACCTCCATCGTGATTTCAGACAACACCCCAACATGCAAAGGCGCTATCCAGATCCACGAAAGCCTCGATATCACAATACTTCTGATGATGCGTTCTTGCCAAGAATTGGCCGTCGTGATAATATTTGTGCTGCTGATTTGCATCCTTTAAAGAGTGAAATATCCGTTGATGGAATGGATTATGACAAACAGGTTTACGAGGGGCAGTACGATGCTAGAACAGACACTGTTTTTCATAATTTTTCAGACGAAAAAGATAAATTAGTGCCAACATCAGAAACAAATGACGCTATCAACCAGGCATCTCAGGAAACAATTAGTCGGGAACTGGAGCCACCAGTTGAGCACATTCTTGGTTCTGTTGAGGGAGAGAGCACCGGGCCACCACCTGAATCCTCCGAGCCTAAAAAAGCTGACAACTGTCTGGTTCATAGTTCTGGTGATGGACATGCTCTGTTTCAACAACCTAGCTCAGGTGGTGATGTTTCTTTTCAAGCTTCTCAGTCCACCACCCATGACAATGCTTCAGAAGCTGAAAAGTCTAGTCAGCTTGCTCAAGTTCAGTCTTCTTCTTCGCCACATCATTCACCTGATCAAATAAGCCTCTCTGCAAATGATTTAATTCAGGATTTAACACGTGTGGGTGAAAATATTGCGGTTGAGACAACAACACACGAAAATATTGCCACTTCTTCATACTCACATGGTGTTACCTCAATAAAACCATCCATCCAACCTCTTCATGAAGAATTTTCGCAGCCCCTTTTGCCATCTGGGGCGAACCTCCAGTCAAGTCAACCATTGTTTTGGCCACCACATGAAATGCGACAGATGCGCATGCCGAGCAATAGTTTGACTGGTTTATCTTCGTCACAGCATTTTAGAGAAAATGTCATCCCGCCAATGACAAGCTACCAGTCTCAGCCGGCACCATCTCATACGCTTTATCCCCCTAGACCTCCTTTCCCTGACAATCCATTCTCTAATAATCCGCTTCAGCCAAACCTTGCATGGTCTGATCTAACCCTCCCACCACCTCAAAATATGTTTACATTGCTCAGTAGGCCACCTTTTCCTTCTTCAGAAATGCCACTGAGAAATGACTTCATGCCTTCAGCCAGGCCCTATCCATCTGGCGACTTTCCTCGTTCTCGGCCATCCGATTTTTTTCCCCCGTCTTTTCATTCGGTGTCATCCAGCCATCCTCCACGACATCAATCTTTTCCGAACGAACAAGGTATTATGCAATTACAGAACCAAAGACTTGCCCCTGCTAGTTCTATGCCTTTGGTAAGGTCCTTCCATGGAGAAGAAATTTCTATGCCACGTATAAGAGATGCGCATCATTCTCATCCGCCATTACTGAGATACCCAGATAACTACTTCCAACCACATCCCTCTGAAGGAGGTTTATCTATCTTTCCTATCAAAGAGCATGTCAACCCATTTGCTTCCACCTTCGAAAATCCACTTAGAGGCTCCGGCATCCATGGACCAGAGATCAGAAGATATGATTCTGCTCCCAGTTCTGGTAGTATTCCCATTCTTGGTATTGGATTTGGGATGAGAGCATCCCCGAATAGTTCAATGAGATTAGGTGAGCAGATTCTGCCTAAAGTCGGGAGTTACGTACATGAATCTTTCGCAGAAGTGATACCAGATTCGAAAAAACTGTTGGTTCAGGAACCGGTGACCGGTGTCCCATACGATCCTCTCTTTGATAGCATCGAACCATCTCCGGACACTTCAAAAATCCGTGTAGAGGAACAGAATTCAGGGGTCAATGACACTGGCAGCGCATCAAAATTAAACTCGAGCAAGCCTGCCAAGGTGGGGAGTAAGAAGCATAAAGGGGGATCAGTTACTGAGCTGAAGGCAGAAGTTGATGAATTTGGCGAGGTTGCAACAGATGCAGATGCTGGCGGTGTTGAAAATGAGAGCCCTCAGCTACTTGATAAAGATTGGAGTCCTGGAATTCCTTTTGATGATGGTGAGATAAATGTAGGAGAAATTGAGATCAGTCAGGTCAGGTCGCCTGGTAAAAGCAAAAAGAACAGGGACTCAAGGTCAATGAGGCTTTTCAAGATCGCCCTTGCTGATTTTGCCAAGGAGGTTCTCAAGCCCTCGTGGCGTCAGGGGAATCTGAGCAAAGAGGCGTTTAAGACCATTGTGAAGAAAACCGTTGATAAGGTGGCTGGAGCTGTGCCGAGTCATCATATACCGAAGTCGCAATCGAAGATCAATCAGTATGTGGAGTCATCTCAACGCAAACTGACCAAGTTGGTGATGGTATGCGTCTCACACTTATGGAGAACACATGTTCCTGTATATAAGTTAATGTCTTTACATTATGTTATTTCATCTTCTCAAGGTTCTTAACCTCTTGTTGCTTATAAAAAACATTAAGTGTAAAGATAGACCCGGACTGTTTACATGGGGCCATTTAAGTTTCTGAGTCTATAAACGTATCAAATTAGTTTTCAGATTCTTTAAATTATAATTGAGATAGTCATCTTTGACGACCATTTAATCTCATATTAAAAGAGTATGAAGACTAAATTTGCACTTTTATAAACTTTGGGACTAAAATGACCTCTACCAAAAATCGAGAGGACTATTTCCGCTTATATTAAAATGCCCGAGAGACTAAATTAGCACTTATATAAACTCTGAGAATAAAATGACTCTAAAAGTTGGCCAATTTTAAATCTTTTTTTAAACATTATTTTAAAAAGTTTTGCCTTTACATTTGTATTATGAATTTAATAATTTTAATGCACAATCCTCTTTCTATTGTTGTAGGGCTATGTTGACAAATATGTCAAGCTGTGAGCTATGGCGGTTACTTTCACAACTCAACTCATTGAAATCCTTCACTTTTGATCCTTCTGTAGCATCGTCCATCTAAACCTGCAGTGGCATGAAATCTAATTTTGAGAAAGGTATCAAAACCTCGTGATGAAGTCCATCATGACTCGCTGGTTATCTATTTCGCTGGGGCTTTTCCACATTGGGTGTTTTAGCTGACTAGATTTCTAAATGGAGTACTGGGAAAGGGTAATATGCATGTATGTATCCGTCCTATCTTTTGTTTCTGCAATTCTGCTTTTTTGACTGATTCGATAAATCATTAGCTTAACATACTGCTGTAAGACAAACTTTTTTTCTTGGAAATTAAGTATTTGTTTTGCATTTTACGTGTTCTGTTGTGTTTTTCAGATAATTTGCTCATCTTGTTCAGTTTCAAATGCCTAATCATACTAATCTTGAAGTCCAAATTCCTTTTGGAACGATATTTGGATGAGGATATCTTGATTTAAATTTGGCTTGGATGAGTTTTATAACCATTAGATTTAATTTTAGGGGTATTTACATATCTAACACCTAAACTTTAATACTTATATTGTTAACACTCAATCTTTTAACATAACATAAAAAATACAACTTTACTGACTTTTAAAAGTTCAATGCACTTTTTAATGCATAGATTTATGGCACGAAGTTGTTATAAATGTAAATAACAAACTTTAGGTGTTAGATATGTAAATCCGTATGAATAGTATGGTACATATGTAAATTTCCCTTTTTTTGTGGTGCTTATTATGAACTATTATGTTACGTTGGTGATGGCCGGAAAAGCGCCGCAAACTGGGCGGCCACTTCACGCAAATATACATGTTTAAAGTAGTACCGCATATCGCTTCCATGAGGAAGTGTGTTAAGAAACATATTTGAAAAAGTAGAAGATATAGTTTACTAACTATTCCAACTTACTTCGGCGAAATTCAGAAAACAATAAAGTGAAATCCTAAATCTATTAGAGCTTGTAGAAAACAAAATAGACGAAAGAGCGGATCAAATTGCTTTGGTGTTTTTTCAAAATTATTGAGGATCGGGCCTCTGTGATTAAGATGTGACACCCGACTTGTTTTTCGTGCAAATTTCTTTTACATGGTTGTTATCAATCAGAGATAATGTATTTTTCTTAAACCTACGTCTAGGTCCAAAGAAGATTTGGAATTCTACGTAGATAGATTCTCCTTATCTTTATGGTGTCCCTAGAAATTTCAGGTCTCTGCGATTGGTTGCAAAACCCAAAATAAAATATTCTTATTTTACTTGGATTTCGTGACTAACTTAATCGTTCCACTACGTTTTTGTCGATGTCATAGATCACAATAGATTTTATCGCCCTAACTGGCTAGGTTAGTAGTAAACGAAAGCCAGAAGGTTAACCAACAACGTTATCAATTAAAAAAACGCAGAAAAATGTCTACGAGAAATCAACAACGAAATTCAAACTAGGAAATTCATCCACAAATCACATAGGCACGAAAAATTATTTAGCTACTCATGGTTTGAGAGAAAAATCAAAGAAAATTTTATAAAAATCAAACCTGCAAGAAACATTTTTATTGAAATAAAAACAACACAACCTCTTAATATTCTCTCTTACTAAAACAACACGAAGAAGATATCTCTCTAACCCTAGCATACTTCTAAATTTTCTTCTCCAAAAGCTCTCCTAAGCCTTCAATTACGCTCTTTTTATATCTTGAGTTCAAAATCCTTTCAATTTTTGTCAGAATCCAGCACTAAGAACTTTCCAAAAAGAAAATATATGCTGGCGTGACCACGCCTAATCTGTGGCGTAATTATGTCGCAGTCTCGGGTTGAGCAGGGTGGTCATGCAGCGATTCAACGAGGTATGCTAATCCCCATAAATACGAGTTCTCAGCACATTGGCCTAACCACACTCAAAATCGGGGTGACCACGCTGCTCAAGTGGCGTAGCCATGCCAGATCCAGGCATGACTATGCTGGTCCGAATTTTTCCTTAAGTCTTTATTTTGCTCCAATTTACGTGTCAATCCTCCTGTAACCTGCAAAATACAAATCCAACCTTTCAAAAGCATAAGATCATGTCTTTAAAATGGAAAATTTCCGAAATTAAAACATAAAAAAATGTAAAAGTTTGAACACATGTCAGTTGGCACCTAGCTTAAGGGCAAATGTCTTCTGTATGCCTAAGGGCAATTTAGTGTTTTATTATTTTTATTGTTGGGTAATAATAGACTTGTTATGTCTAGGGTTAGGTTTATGCATGAAATTGAGTTGTGAGTCTTAAGTTTAGGGTTTGGGAGATATTTCCTATCTTTCGAATTGTAGGAACTGGGATATATCTCCCCTCTCTCGAATTGTAGGTACTTTTCTTTTCCATTCGTGCGAACTACTTAGATTATTGCAATAAATTTTCTTTTTGCCCTAATTTTTATGGAAAAACGTGTCGAATTTGACGTCAAATCATATCAAGTTGTTATCAAAGCAATAGATGTTAGGAGTATTCAGCGTACAACAGGATCCCAACGATAAGGACCTCCCTTCTGTGACCTAACCGCGATACATCAACCCAAAAAAGTTGCGACTAGAGCTAACTGGGACGCCAACGGCAAAATCATACCAAAAAAAAAGGTTGCTTGCTGTCACACTTAAAACTTTAGGGAAGGCGACGAGAGCAGGATACCCTAATTGTGATCCTAGAAGTCAGTGATTGGATCTGGAATCGAGTGTGCCCTAGTGACAGGAAATAATGACAAGCAAGAAAGTAGTTGATTTTGAGAAGAATGTAGAGGAAGAGATGAGTCAGATTTGATCTAGGATGGAAAAAAGATTCGCTACCATAGAGGATAGTTAGTCTTCTATGGAGAACTGGAGGACCAACTAGAGGACCGATTTGAGAGCATGCTGGAAATTTGAGAAATGCTAAGGAGGCTCATTGAGATGCATTTCAAGTCCCCTCAAACGGCTTAATTTAAAAGGTTGAATGGGGAACGTGACAAGATCAAAATAAAAAGAGATCGAAAGTGAGGAACATGAGGCAGAAACTATCCACTATCAGGAACCCCCTCTCTTTGCTCCGATTGGGGGTGGATTAGATATTTATGATGAAAGCAGTTGGGTTGAAACCTAGAGAAAAGCTTATGCAATACTTATGATCTTATGCTTTTACCCTTGATATGACTACGATCGAATGAGGGAGTTTTACCCTTGATACATGCTAGGAAATAACAGAGGAAGAGGAAGTTGGGGTGCAGATGTTAGACTTAGAAAGTTGAAGATGCTGATCTTCAATGGGGATGACGCACATAGGTGGGTGTATCGGGCGGAGCGATGCTTTGTGGTTAATGGGCTAAATGGGAAAGAGAAACTCATGGCGACAAAGTTATGTTTGGAAGCGAAAACTCTTGGTTTCAGTGGAGGAAGCTAGATACCCAATCTATTCTTGGGAGTAATTCAATGATTGTTTGTTGGAATGTTTCCGAGCAATTCGGGAATGAGACCTACACAAACAATTCTATGCCTTGACTCAGGAGGAGACTATCAATGAGAGAGATTTGAGCTATTATTGGGACAACTGAGGGGGATTACTGAAGCAAAATTGAAGGGAAAATAATGCCCAACATACGAGCATCATTCTGACTTTTGAGACTGCGGGGATTGACTAAGCTCAGATAGTAGAGGACAAGACTCATATGAAGAAGGCCAACATAAGTATCATAGATGGAACGTCATACCGAACTGCTACAACTACGACGATACCCAAAGCTTAAACAGTGAAAGTCCGGAGAGAGGCTGCACAGGACACGAATAATGACCACGATTGGGTGCAACACTCGAGTGCTTTACAGAGACAGAGATTTGGGAGAAATGAGCCAAAGTGTTATGTTTTCGGTGTGATGAGAAGTTTAACCTATGACACCGGTGCAATGATCGAAAATTACAAGTTCTTAAGAGTGCACGACGAGGAGGCAGAGAGAAGAAATAGAGACATTGTGGGGGAGGAGGAACACTAATTTTTTCTCACCTTGAGGACGATATCTTTTTGTTGGGGGGTGAATGTTTTGTTAATGCCTAGTTTGAAAGCAAATTTTTCTTTTGTACGCCTAAGAGCAATTTAGTCTTTTATTATTATTATTTTCTGGGTATAAATTAGCTTGTTATGTCTAGGGTTAGGTTTATGCTTGAGATTGTGTTGTGAGTATTAGGTTTAGGGTTTGGGAGATTCCTACCTCTCGAATTGTAGGAATTAGGAGAGATCGCCTACCTTTCGAATTGTAGGTGTTTATCATTTGTATTCATATGAGTTTTTTGGATCATTGCAGTAAAAAATTGTGTTTGCCCTAATTTCTATGAAAAAACGTGCCCAATTTGACGCCGGATCACATCATACTCACATTGCAAAATCTCAAATGTAAAAAATTTCATTTTGACTGTGTAATTTTTGGGGGATAATTCTACACCGGATATGGAATATGGTCCTTATTTGACTTGGGTATATATGTTTAGGTGTTAGACGATAGTAAAGAGTCTGGAACTCGTTTGCAGATGCCATGAACTATTGACTTTGAATTCTATAGTGATGATAGTGCTTGGGCTGGAAAATGATCGAACCTGAGTCAGACTTTTGACCTAATTTGAGCAAAATCTATTTTTTTTTATAGGATAGTTTTAAATTCTTGACAAAGAAGTACATTTCATGCTCATCTATAGATCTCCTTAAAACTCGAATTCTGCTCGACAATCGTAAGTTTTGCCGCCTCTTTTTATAAAGTTTGTGTGTTTGATTGTATGACTTCTTTATAATTTATATAAAACTTTCAAATATAGCTTCAGATTGCAACATCAATTCTTCAGAAACTGGAAACATTGTCTTGTTTATTTATCCAGCTGAACCGTATTGAACAACTGAGCTTGCTCATGCTCAGCCCTACTTATCTATCCCATACAGAGCCAATTTCTAGTAAACGATTCATTTTTAGGACATTTACATACATACCATATCTTTCTTCTGTATTTACATATCTAAGACCTACACATTCATATTTACATGCATACAACTCAAATCTTTAACATCACACATCAAAAATATCGCCATCTTTATCATTTTTATAAGTGGAATACACCTTTTCATGCATAGGTTTGTTCTGTGAGTGCACATATCAAACTTTGGGTGTTAGATATGTAAATAGATGAGAATTGAGTGGAATGTATGTCATTTTTATTGGGTTTTGAGTTTCATATGTAATTAACTTCCCTACTTTGCAAGATGAAACATTTGGAAGGGTATGGGTGTAAAAGCACCTTGGTCGCTGCTACTGCGCTTTATTGATTCATGGTGCTATGATTAGAAGCTGCTGAACTTTGGAGGCCTGTTGCTGGAGAATAGGTGATTTCTGATGGCTTATTCACTTTGAAATGGGAATTGTATTAGAACATTCTGGAATCTTCTCTTGGGTTTATTTGTTAGCTATGTTCATACGGTGAGATCTATGATGTGTTGGATCATAGTTTGTTTGTCTATAAATGTTTGAAGGAAACATTTTTACATACATACCACCCAGTTCCTATGTATTTACATATCTAACATCTATGCTCTACCTTTTTTTTTCACATTTATACAATCCTAATCTTTTATATTACATAAAAAATAGTGCTTTGCATTTTTTATATATAGTTTTGATGTGGGATTGATTAGATTGGTTTTGGAAGATTTAAATGTGGTGTCTTTTTTTTTTTCAGAAAATAAAATTGTTAGGATATTGAATATCTATATCTAAACTTATTTAGGGTGAATTTTGTAAATTTATTCATCTAGAGATATATTTTCTCCT
>NEWO01000038.1:1178710-1199068 GCA_003013225.1 Phalaenopsis aphrodite | reverse complement strand
CATTATGAATTTTATGAAAATGAAGTTAAATATATAATGAATTGAGCCGAGCTCGAGCAATTTCTTATTTAAGATTTAGCTTAATTAATTAATAGAGAGTGAGCTCACAAGTCGAACTATATTTTGGAGAGCGCAATATGTGTGATTTAAACTCGTGATCTCACTATGAGAATTAAACTCTTTAACCACTAAATCACACACGAGTCCGGAACCAAATAATTACCATAATACAGCAATGAAAATATAAAAAAAAAGGTTAAATAGTCAACACATCACTTAATTAAACACAAATTCATAATTTGGTATTTAAAATTTCTTATGTTAGTGTATTATATAATAATATTTTGGAAGATTTACAATATATATATATATATATATATATATATATATATATATATATATATATATATATATATATATATATATATATATATATATATATGAAATGTTTTTTTTCATTTCTAAAAATTTTAAATGGTGATAGTTTGGACAAAGTTATGTGATATATATGCAAAAACAAAGTGTATGATATGTAAATAGATAAGAATTAGGTGTTATGTGAACGTCTCTAACATTTTTATAGAGCTGAGGCATAACTCAAATTTGACTTTTCACGGGCCATTTGAGTCAAGCCCGAGAGAGTCGATTTTACTCGGGATTTGCCTGATCTGTCGAAGGCTGGAAGCGAGCTAATGGAGAAGCGGAGCAGTGGAGGTCCGTGTCTTTCAGAGAAGGTAAGCTCCTCGTAATCTTTCATGTCTGAAAAAACCCTAATTACCTCCGTTAGCTTTCTTATTGATATACCGAAGTAAATGGTGGTGATTGGAATGCATCGTTTTTGAACTTTGGTTTTACTTTTTTTATCTGTTGTGATTATTTTTTTGTTTGGATAAATAGAAAGTTTGGTTGACATTAGGGCATGTTGGATGTGTTTCATCATGTCGGGAAGTTTCGAGGATGCATTTTTTATAGGGTTTGGTTAAGCATTGTATCAGGAAGTTCAATTTTGAGCGAGATTCACAGGATCGGACATTTTATTCATTTCTTTTTCTACTTAGTTTGAAGGGCTGTTTCTGATTACTTTGGGTATTAGTTTTAGTATTTTGCACAGACTTTAGGTCGGTCTTGATTGTGCCTTTTGTACCCATTTCCTGATTGTGCCAGTTTCTAGTTACTTTTTATATTAAGTTATTATGCATTTGTACTGTTTATTTGAGATTCTTATGAAATATTTTGTGAAAATGGATCTTGTTGAATTTTCAATGTTTTGATAGGTGAGACCTTTTTAGAGTTAAGTGAAAATTTAGAGTAATTGAGGTTTAGAATCTAAGAGGCATAAGATTAGAACCAAGGTTTATGATTATTATGTTTTTTATTTTAAGATTAGAACTAAGGGTGTGCACATGATATGTAATTCTAGTCAATGTTAAGTTGAATATTATTGGTCAATATTACTTGATGATGGAGATATATATGTGAAATATTTAACTAAATTTGATTTATTATACAAAAGAGGGAGAATATATGCTAAGTTCTTAATTCTTCAAGAGTTGTTAAAAGTTTTAATTTCATTCAGAGTGACCATTGAGATTGATTTGTATAGCAACGGATTCTTGATTTATCTTGCTTTCTACCATATGTGCTTTCTTAAGAATTTATTTTCTATTTTTGATTCACATTATGGTGGCATGTGAGATTGTTTGTGTTGGCAGGGTGAAGCTGAGGATGCATGATAATATGACTATGATATGGTTGAAATCATGCACGTATTGCATCTGAGGAAAAAATTCATATCTTTTGCTCTCAGTTTAAGATATATTTTCCTTAAAAATATAGAGATTTTTGAAGCTTGCACATGTGCTATGGTTGTCTTGAGTTAGGAAATATGTGATATTTTTTCTCTCAGTTTAGTCAGTTCCTATTAGGCTGTTTACTTCGTTTATAAATAGCTGCCTTAGTTTGGCATCCTTAAACATAGGAAACCTTGCTGATTGCATAGCTTGAGATACACACATTTCATATTTTGTTCTTTTAAATAAATTGCAGCAAGTTATCTGTAAATTTATGAAAAGCAACTGGGCATCAACTAAAAGGAAACTTAAGAGAGCTGGCTGTGGTTGATTCTCTTTCAACTAGAATGTGGAAGGAGAGCTTCCCGTCGACCGTACTTGTTAAATTTGGAAAACAAGATGATGTCTCAGCTGATTTTGTGACAATAAATTAGGTTTTGGATTTTTTTTTGGATAAGAAACCAAATGGGGAAAGGTAATTTATTGAATATATATTGCCTATATAACATATATTTTAAATTGTAAGTTTAGAATTTTAGAGAGCGTTAAGAGAAGAAAATAAAAGAGAACACTCGTACTTGGGATACTTTAATTTGTGCATGTGCACGAGTGTGCGTGTGATTGAGCAATCAGGAACAAGTAGCTCATCTAGTGTGTTTGTGTGTGTGTGTGTGTGTGTGTGTTAGTTTATGTGTGTGTGTGTGAGCGAGCAATCAGGAACAAGTAGCTCATCTCATGGCTAGAATTAATGCGACTATCCTGAAGATTAATTTGTGAATCCCACCCACAATAAAGCCTTCATAAAGAAGGTGAAAGAAATAGAGAAAAGCATTGGTGCTGGTGTATGAGCATGGCATGCCCACCAAAGAGCTGCTTTTTTATTAAATTTTGTTTTGGTTCCTCCGATTTATTAATCTCAAGGACCTCAATCTTAGAACACGTACAGTTGGCGTTTCTGTTCTGTGTTAGGGTGAACTGTAGAGTGAGAGAGAGAGAGAGGGGGGAGGGGGGTTATTTCTAGGATTTCTGCTATAAAGGTATGGAATCCAACAAGTGATATACGCACATAATCTAGAAATATAATAAACCAATTCTCTGGAAGAGTTGACCAAATTTCTCTTTCAGTTTTTCATGACTAATTATGTTCATCTTTACATATGGAATCATAACTATCGAAAACGCTCTAGACAAGCTGGACAGAGTGGTAAATTTAAGCCTGGAGTCTCCGTAAGAGAGGATGCTTGTGCTTTACTTGTGAGAGTTATTCAACATTATTTTAAAACTTTGGATCACAATCTAAGAACTAGCTTTCTCTCAAATTCAAGCAGTAAAAAAGGACATTCGTCTGCTTCATTTGAAGCTGAGGAAAGTTGTGAGATCTCTTTTCTTAAAACAGACTTAGCAGATTTGAATACCACTGAATAATCTCACTATGTTGGCATTCTTCACAGTGCTTGATATGGAATAGTGAAGTTAAAAAAGTCACTACTGCAACAACCACAAGCAATTTCAAGCATCCACCTATAACCAACATAATCGCCACCGTTTGTATTCATGTCAATGTAACAAACTCTCAAGTGCTAACGAGTCCATATAGGCCATATACGATTGTGCATACAAAGAAGAAGTGAAATACAATGCAGTCTTATTCACAGCTCCTTTCTTCTGCTTTCTCTGTTCTCTGTTTCTGCTTTTCGTTATTCTTACTAGGGGCATTTACATACACAGCAAACAATTCTTATGTATTTACATATGTCACACCTAAACTTTCATATTTACACATGTAGCTTTTAATTATTTAATATCACAGCAAAAATAGCACTGTTATCACTTTTAAAATGTTCATAGTTTTAAAGCACCAATGTGCTATGAATGTAAATATGGAAGTTTTGGTGTGAAATATGTAAATACCTAAGAATTTTGAGCAACGTATGTAAATTTCCCTTCTAAAAAACTATCAGTATTGCAGCAATTCAGCTGCTGAACTTCTTCAATTATAATGTCTATGCAGGTAAATTCAGCACTGGATATTCAAAAAAACACAAAGACAAGGCATGGTCGAAGGTATCGAAGGAGAGGGAAAGGTGTTCCCTATGAACATCACATGACATACTCTTCGCTCCAACCTCAATCAGATTTTGGTTCGACCCATCCGTCTGCGATACAAATACGAGAAAATAGAAAGGATTCAGAGAAAACAAGTGACTTTCCCTTGCTTGCAGCTAAAAACTTGGCACCATCAGCTGAAAAAGAAAATTATTGTTTGGCAAACACTGCATTTCATGGCTCCAGGAATGATTTTGTTCCATCTGAGGTCCATATTGACAATAAAAAATGTTCTGAAATTTCAACACATGTAAAGGAAATCAACATGGCAAGAGTGAATAAGATAAAGTGCTTGACTAGCAAATTTCATGAAAATGGCAATACAGACGCTGCAGTTTTACCTGACAACAGAAGTTGTTTAGGTAACAAAATGGATAGCACTCTTGTCGCAGTTGAGAGAGCATTGAGAAGCCCTTATCGAAAGAAGTTGCTCGTCCTCGATCTCAACGGTATTCTCTGTGATATTGTTTTTGGTTCTCATGGCTCTCGTTTGCCATATAAGAAGGTTAGCTTGCGATCAGGTAAACAATTCCCATCATAAATGAATTCCTAAAGTTTCATGTTAGAAATAATTTTGCAAAAAAAAAAACAAAAAAACAAAAAGGTGCTAATGCATTATTGTATTGTATTTTTAGTCTTCAAAAGGCCTTTTTTGGATGAATTTCTTGCCTTCTGCTTTGAAAGGTTTGCTGTCGGCATATGGTCTTCGAGGAACAAGTATGTCAATATTTGTTTTATGTATTATTTTATTGGGAAATTTACGTACTTACCACACAATTCTTGTGTATCTACATATCTAATACCCAAAGTTTGATATTTACACTCATAACTGTAGACGTTAAAAAAAAACTACTAAAAATGATTAATATTATTAATTGAGTTAAATTTCACTTAATTAATATTAAGTTAAATTTAAAAAACTTAAGCATGAATTTTTTGTAATTGCTCCCGCTTCCGCACTCTATTGCTTCCTCCCTCTTTATTCATTGGCTCGTCATTTCCATAATCAAAGGGGAAACTTGTGCCTCTCGGCAGAGAAGAACAGAGGAACTCTCATTCTCTGTTACTCATTCTTCTCCAACTAGAAGCCTTCTCAAGCTTCCCTTCCCCTCTTGATCGTGTTCTTCGTGGTACAGTAAACTAGATTTAAGAAGGGAAGTAGCAACGGGATTGCTCGGGATAAGCCTTTCCTTGCTTGCTCGGTTCACTCAGATATTGTCGCAACTAGGGCTGGCTGGGAAGGCATGAAGGAATTGCAACACGTTGAGAGACCTCTTGAATTCCCAACTTTCACTTCCTTCTGCTTCGCCTTTTCTCCCATCAAGAGTCGACGTGAAATTCCTCTCACTCATTGTCCAATGTCTGAAGTCCTTACCACGGTCAATCCTTCCACTCTCCTTTGCAGGTCCCGCAAGTCTCCATTGTTCCTTCGCTTTCTTCCCTCAAACGTGAGCCAACCACACTATTGTTCCAACTTCTTATTTCAAGCCACGTTCCTAGCCGCTCCTTGCATAGTGTCGATCCGCCTCCTCCGTTCACAAAATCAAAGACAGAGTCAATCGTCCTTCCTTACCATGCCTTTTCAAGTTGTGATTCCTCCCTCTAATACTGTCCTAGCCTTTGCTCCAACTCGCTCGATTTCTTCTGTTCTTCCCTGTAGCCAAGCTCGAATAGAGCCCAATTTGCGTTGAGTTGATTAATTCACCAGAGCCTATCTGAATCCACTTATTGTTGTTCATTTTTTTAGTGTTTGTTGTGCATTGTATTAAAAAAAAGAAGAGAAAATTGTGTTGTGCTTTTATTTTGTGTTGTCGTCATTGTCGTCGAAAATCATGGTCTTCACTCAGAGAGATATAAGTGAAATTTTCGAAAATTACCGAAATTTTCGAAAATCACCGAAATTTTCGAAAATCACCGAAATTTTCGAAAATCATGGTCGTCGAAAATTGTGGTAAAAAATCATGGTCGTCACTCAGAGGGGTAATTGTGAAATTTTCGAAAGACTCCATTCAAGGAGAGCACAGTACAAGTCAGGTGAGGAAATCACGAACTCTTCTGGAAAATTATCTTTAAAAAATGGGGGTTTAAAGTACTCGTTTGTACAAAAAACGAATACTTGCCTGTAGGAATTAAGTACATTTCGAGAAAAATAAAGTACCACTCGAGGAACGCTGACTTTGATCTAACCTTTTTTGCATGTATTTTGAATGCCTGTCATGTCTTTTCATATCACAGGTTAAATGTTTTTTTTGCTCCCGGTCGCAGTGTCTTACGACACTGACCAGCGAGTCTCTTGAGATAGCTGGGAAGACTGACATTCTCCAATGCTCTCTAACTGGGAGGGACTCCGTGAGGTTGCTGAATTTTTTGGTGATTTGGACTTGTAATTAATTTAAAATCTTAAAATATTTGAACTTTTAAGATAGCTTAAAATGTGAATCATTTGAATTTTGAAATTTTAAAATAATTTGAAAATTATAGCTTTTAAAATGTAAACTTTTAGGATTTTAAAAATATTTAAACTTTTGGGCTTTTAAATTTTAGGCTTTTTAGATTTAATGTATTTTAAAGTTTATGCCCTTAAATTTAGGCTTATAGTGCTAAAAAATAATTCAAACTTAAAATTCTCAAAATTTTTAAATTCATCACTAGCCTGGATGTGAAAAGTCGAGGTTTGCGTTAGGTAGTGGACAACCAGCGTAAAACTTATAAAAAAAAACCATGACATGAATCTTTTTTATCATTGTATAAGTGCTAGGGCGTCCCCTGGAAGCGACGCGCTGTATAACCTGAATACAGTGAAAAGAGTGCAAGGGCCGCTACACCGGCGCCCGGGTGTAGTGTCAAATTAGCAAGTGTTCTCACACGGACGAATGCGGGTAAAAAGTTAGTCCATGAAACTAATGAAACTAATATTAGGATATGATCTTGAAATATAAGTACTCTCAATGGTAAATTAATGGAATTAGTTGATATTATGATTCATAAAAAAAAGTAATATCTTATGTATTCAAGAAACTAAATGGGTTGGAGAAAAGACTAAGAAAATTGATAATTTAGGTTTTAAACTTTGGTATTCTTGTAAGAGTCGCACTAGAAATGATGTAAGTGTAATTATTGATAAGAGTTTGAAAGATAATATTGTAAAAATTAATTGAGTTGGTGATAGAATTATAGTCCTTAAGATTATCATTGATAGTAAGATTTTTAATATTATAAGTGCTTATGCTCCTCAAGTAGGTTTAGATATAGGGTCTAAAGCTAAATTTTGGAATGACTTAGAAGACTTAATATAAATGATACCTTTTGAAGAAAGAATTTTTATTGGAGGAGATTTAAATGGACATGTCGGTAGAGTAATAGAAGACTTCATATGTACTCATGGTGGCTACAGTTTTGGAGTAATTAATGAAGAATGTAGAATTATTTTAGATTTTGCTTTAGCGTATGATTTTGTTATTACTAATACTTTATTCAAGAAAAGAGATGTGCATCTTATTACTTATAAGAGTGAATCTAATAGAACACAGATTGATTATTTTCTTATGAGAAGAAGAGATCGTCGAGATTGTAAAGATTGTAAGGTCATTCCAAGTGAGAATATAAGTACCCAACATCGTTTATTAGTTCTAGATTTTAAGATAAAGAATTGTAAAATAAAAAATATTATAACTCATCGTCATAGAATTAAATGGAGGAACCTAAAAGACACAAATAAAATTATTTTTATGAGTAAAATTCAAGATTTCAAATTTTGGAATATTTATGAAGAATCAAATGTTATGTGAGACAAATTAACAAACGCTATTAAACAAGTAGCAAATGATGTGCTTGGAGAATTAAAAGAAAAAATTTTTTGTTAATAAAAATAGTTGGTGGTGGAATAATAATGTGCAATAAAAGATAAAATATAAGAAATTATGTTATAAAAATTCGTTAAATGTAAAAACTTAGAGAACTGAGAAAAATATCAAACGGCTCGCATGGAGTCTAAAAGAACAATATGTGACACTAAACGTTTTGTTTTTAATGATCTTTATAATAGATTAGATACTAAGGAGGGTGAAAATTATATGTATAAACTAGTCAAACAAAGAGAGAAGAAAAGTAAAGATTCAACTCAAGTAAAGTGTATTAAAGATGAAAATCAAAAAATATTTTTCTTAGAAAAAGATATTCAACATAGGTGGGTGAGTTATTTTGATAAACTTTTTAATAAAGTTTCTAAAAATACGATTGACCTTAGTGCTCTTAATTTTGTTAATAATAATAAAATGTTTCATTTTTACCGTCGCATTAGTAAAAATGAAGTTGATAAGGCCTTAAAGAAAACAAAGGGTGGAAAGTCTATAGAACCTGATGATATCCCAATTGAAGTGTGGAAATATTTAGGAGATTCTTGACTTATTAAACTCTTTAATATATTTTAAAAACTAAAAATATGTCTGAGGAGTGGAGGAAGAGTATTTTGGTCCCCATTTTTAAGAATAAATGGGATGCACAAGAGTGTGCAAATTATAAGAATTAAGTTGATGTGTCATACTTTAAAATTATGAGAGGGTAATTGAACATAGGTTAAGACACATTACAAAGATTTCTCATAATCAATTTGGATTTATGTCGGGCAGGTCTACTATGGAAGCTATACATTTATTGAGAGTTTTGATGGAGAAGTTCAGAGATAATAAGTAGAATCTACATTTGATTTTTATTGATTTAGAAAAATCTTAAGCTAAGGTTCCAAGAGATATCCTTTGGAGAGTTCTTGAGAAGAAAGGTGTTGATATGACTTATATTCAAGTCATTAAAGATATGTATACTAGAGTTGTTACTTGTGTTCAAATTGAAGGAGGATTAACCAAATATTTTCCTTTTTCTGTTGGATTACATCAGGGATCGGCTTTAAGCTCATATCTTTTTGCTTTAGTTATGGATGGTTGTACTGGACATCTACAGGAGGATGTACCTTGGTGTATGTTTTTTGCTGATGATATCCTTCTCGTGGGTAAAATTAGAGAAAAACCCAGGAAAAACTTGAATTATGGCGATCTACATTGGAGTCTAAAGGCCTTCATTTAAGTAGAACTAAAACTGAATACATGGAATGTAATTTTTGTAGTAGTAGCTCTAATGACAGAAGTGTGACTTTGGGTGATCAAATTATTAAAATGTGTGAACGATTTAGATATCTTGGGTCTGTTGTTCAAAACGATGGTGATATAGATGAGATGTTAATTGTAGAATTCAAGTTGGTTGAAGTGGAGAAATGCTTCGAGCTTTTTGTGTGATAGAAAAGTACCGCTTAAACTGACAGGAAAATTTTATAAGACGGTGGTGAAACTTGCAATGCTTTACGGCGCTGAATGTTGGCTGCTAAAAGAGAAGCATAATAATAAGTTAAGTGTTGCCGAGATGAGAATGATTAGGTGGATGAGTGGCTTTACACTTAGAGACAAAATGCGAAATGAATATATCGGTGATAGGGTTGGTGTAGCTCCTGTGACAAACAAAATTAGAGAAAGTCGTCTTAGATGGTTTGGTCACATTAAACGTCGACCGTCTGATGATTCAATTAGGAGAGTAGATGTTTTAGATTTGACTTGTGTTAAGAAAGGCAGACGTAGACCTAGGAAGACTTGGGCTTATTGTATAAAAAATGATCTTAATTTACTAGAACTAAATAAAAATATGACACTAAATAGGACACAATGGAGAAAAATGATTCATGTAGCCGACCCCACGTCGTGGGATTAAGGCTTTGTTGTTGTTGTTTTAAAATTCATCACCAGATTCGCAACACTTACTAACAAACAGAAGAAGGTCCCTTTTTAAACCCTAAAATCATAATAATTTGGCAAATACTTTAAGCTCTAAATGATTTTAAACTCTACATAAAGTCCATGGTTTTCTCTCAAGTTAAATGAGACATTGAAATATGAGTCCACTTTTAAGACTTAGATGAGTACTACTTGAGATATTCTTGAGATATGTTTGTGTTAATTTGTTTATATAAACTAATCAATTACACATTTTCAAAAGCCTGCATGTGCTCCAAAAAATATTGAATGGTCAAATATTAGGTTCGAGAATGCTACGCAGGCTAACCGGGCCGCATTGCCTTTAAGAAAGGGTGGTAATCCCATTTAACTAGTCCGATTCTCCTCCTTGTAAGGACTGGAGTTGACGAGTCAAGTATTAAAATAAATGGTCAAATCTTAAACTACGAATTTACAAGTCTAAATCATATAGTTTGATTCTTCTTCTTAAAAACAGGAGTTAATAAGACTCATACCCTAAAATTCTACCTAACTAAAGTGAACGCCCCCTTCAATGCTTAACTTCCGATGATGGTCATGTTGATTGAAAATTTCAACCGGAGGGGTTAATTTTAAATCAAGATTTTCAATGTAATCAACCAGAATCTCCATGTTAAAATAAATCTCTAAAGACTTGAAAATAAAATTTCATCAAAGCCATAACAATTTGTCTAGTGTAACAAACTTTTGATTGACTTCAGCTCACAAAGAATGTATGTCGTATCAAATGCATCTTTATATTCACAATCAAAGCAATTGCGTGTCACTAAGGATGTGGTATGAGTCCTCTGTCAGTGTGATTTCACCGCTAAATGCCACTATAAAATAGTGGTTACGATCAGGGCCCTTTGACCGAGTAATATTCGTCAAATTGCATCATTTTATTACGTTTATGACAGTAGCTCGTATGCTCTCCAACAATTTTCTACCTGTTGAGTTATTTGATTGATATAAAATCTTCTGTTAGTTAAGGTTGATTTAAATTTGTCCCCTTAGAAAAATCTTCACCCCAAATCTACAAAAATCTTTTGGGCGAAATAACTCATGGTTGCTGAGAAGAATTCTTCCTTCATAGTAGGTCGACTATTTTCTCTGACTAAGTAGATCAGACACAATGTGACCCGGGACAACAGAACCATGAGATCTTGATCGAGTTTCGTCTTCATTTCCCCATCATCCACTTTAAGCTTAAAGTGATAAATTTTATAACTTAAAATTATCTCTCTGTTATTATATGTTAAATTTTCAATTATTAATGATTGGCCTTTATCGAAAGTGCTCTCCCGTTATCTGGAGGGGTAATTAACCATAGGGACTTGCACTTTTTGAACCCCGGATCAAAAAGTTCTCGCAAAATGAGGATGTAATCTCCGTTTAATGTTTTGTCTATAATTCAATTTGCCTTCTGAAAATTTGACCCTCCAAAGCTTTCTCAAAATGAAACAATAAATTAAAATAATTGCAGAGTCTTTGGGGAGAGGTCAAAATGTTTGGAGCTTTCAATAATACCTTGGTGTCATAAACCTATGTATGAAAATATGTACTTCATTTTTAAAAAGATAGTGATGGTGACATTTTTTTTTTTTGTGATGTTAAAGATTTGAGTACTGTGTATGTAAATATGAATGTTTACATGTTTGATATGTAAATACATAAGAGTTGTGTTGTATTTATATTTTCTTCTCTTCCTTATTTCACATCCATCAAGTTTTATATTTTAGAGTGCTATAGAAATATTTCTTTCCATACTTTCGTTATACTATTATTATTCTGCTTATTTTACTGTTTCTAATCTTGTTGTAACCAATGTGCCATTTTTTATTTATTTCTTAAGGAATAACATTATTGGAGTCATCAATTATGTAATGCGGGATTCCAAAGACAGGTTACTTTTTTGCTGGGTATGTGAATAATCAAGTCGTTATGATTAAAGTATCTGGTGTATTTGTTACTGTCATATTCTGTTGCATGCGTTTTATTTTACTTTGCTAAATTACTAAATTTCATTATAGGTGAATTTATTTTTTCATAATCTGTAATATTTAGCTTTACGGATCATCATGTTTCATTCATTTTTGTTTATGAATTTATGTTTTCACAATTTCTAACATTCTCGTTCAATCTTATTTCTATTGTCCTCAAGTCAAACTTTATTACGCTTTATTTGGTTGCATAAATAAGATTGTTTTGAGCTTTTCTTTTCTAAAATCATACGCAATTGTAATTTTTAATCTTTGAATTTATTACCTTATGGTTGTAAGACAAAGCACCCAACCACTAGCCAAATACGCTTTACAATAAGATAGTTTTGAGCTTATAAACAAATAGGCTTACAGAAATAAACATGATTTAATTGACTCACGATAAAAGATAATATAAGAAAATTAGTTTTCCTTAAATGAGTGCTAGACTTAAGTGAAGGAACGCTGTTTATACACAATAGACTTAACCTGTAAACCAATAAGCTTTATTCAGAGATCTACCAATGTATTTTAAGCTTGGGGCATTTACATGCATACCACGCAATTCCAATTTATTTACATTTCTAACAACTAAACATAAAAAATACCACTATTTTAATTTTTGAAAGTGAAATACACCTTTTCATTCATAGGTAAAGTTGCATATATATAAAAATTGAAGTTTAGGTGTTACATATATAAATGGACAGGATTTAAGTGGTATGTTTGTAAATGTTCCAAAACAAATTACTTTTTTGGCTTCATAAACTTCATACGAGTTAGCATAATCTGATATGTTACTTAAGCTTCATAAGTAATCAGTTTTATTTAATTAGCCAAAACAAATAAGCACAATGAAACCATATTTAACTTGTTTTAGCTGTACTTAGTTTGTAGTTGTTCGCTTGCATTCGCTATGTGTGAAGTAATACGCTGTGATACTTTATTTTGCCTCAACTTTATAATGGTGTAATTAGTTCCTTTAATTTATTATTATCCATATAGTTTTTTATAGTCATTACTTATCTAAATATTTTATATTCTTTTTTGCATCTATTTTGCAGGATCAATCTAAATGCACATTTACTGGGTTTAATACAATTGAGAATAGGCATAAACCATTGGTGTTAAAGGAGTTGATGAAGTTGTGGGACAAAGAGGAAGCTGACCTTCCATGGGAGAAGGGAGAGTACTCTCCATCAAATACATTGTTGATTGATGATTCACCATACAAGGCCCTCTCCAATCCTGTATGATTTTATGACTTTTAGCCTTTTTCGTCTTCTTCGTCTTTCTTTTCATGGTTTTTATGAGGATTTGTTTGATTTGTTTCGCCATCGACAGCTGCACACCGCTATTTTTCCTTCTCCATATGATTTTCGAGACGAAGGGGATAGCGTTTTAGGTAATTGAGTCGAAATGAATTAGTTTGATTAGTTTTGCTCGAGAATCATATTTTTGGAATTGTATTTGGCTCAGGGCCGGGGGGAGCGATTCGAGTTTATTTGGAGAGTATAGCCATGGCTGATGATGTTCGAGATCACGTGAAGAAACACTCATTCGGCCAACAAGCTATCACACCCGAACATAAAATGTGGAGCTTTTATAAGAATATCATCGATAAGAATGACCCCACGGCTTTAACCAGATGAGGTTAGTGATCACTTATTTTATCGGGATTTATGTGCATGTTTGAGATGAGAGGCGGGTACATACCACATAATTTTTATGTATTTACATATTTAATACATAAACATTCAGATTTATATGCATACCATTCAAATTCTTTTGACATCATGTCAAAAATACCACCATCAATATCTTTTTTAAAAGTGAAATGTATCTTTTGTTGCATAGGTTTATGACACCAAGTTGTTATTAGTGTACATATTAAACTTTGGGTGTTAGATTTGTGAATACATAAGAATTGGGTGGTATGTATGTAAATTTCCCAACATAATACTATGGCATTCAGCTGCAGGTTTATGAAAGAATTTATTGGTCCAGATTTGGCTCAAAGGTAGGAGTATGGTCTTTTGGCTAAGTGGTCTCAGAAAGGAAACTTTTGCTTTGATTCTTGAAGCAATGAAGAAGGTAAGTATCATTTACTGCAATTATCTGTTCAAAACTTGTAGATAAACACATCTTCATTTTGCCAAATTTTGTTGAGGGCTATAATTGTAACAAAATTGGACCTTGGTTGGATTTAGGCATAGAGTGAAATTTGAGCTTGTAGAAAGTGCCACAAAGCAATTATAGGATATTGAACACCTCCTATCATTGTTGTAGATCAAGTTAAAAACTATAGCTTTTGAGTAATTTTTCGCGCTTCCATGTGCCAATGTTTGTTGAGGGTTATAATTGTAACAAAATTGAACCTTGGTTGGATTTAGGCATAAGAGTGAAATTGGAGCTTGTAGAAAGTGCCATAAAGCAATCATAGGATATCAAACACCTCCTATCATTGTTGTCGATCTAAGTTAAAGACTATATAGCTCCCGAGAAATTTTTTGCGGCATAACCACGGCCTTAAAAAAAAAGGCCCGAGTTAACAAGAGTCCAATGCAGGACCGCACGAGAGTTTTAAGGAATTGTTTGGTTGGGTATTTTTTAAATATATGCATTTTAGTAGTGTTAGGAGTAATTGAAGCGCATGTGTTTTCAAAAAATGATAATGATATATATTTGGGTGAATGTAAATTAAATGCATTAAAATGTTTGGATTATACTGCGTGGATGAGGGTTGATGCAAAGCAGCAGCAACGACGATGGCACGCAGTTGCCTTGGCTGTTAGTGTGGCTCCGGGATGATGCGTGTTGGAATAACGAGCAAGTGTATTACTAGATTTGAAATATAATGATTTGGGCAATTTTCAAATGTACAATAAATTGATATTTTGCAGTATTTCAAATCTCCCAAAATTTTATTTTATTTTGTTTTGGTATCAAGCCAACCAAACTGCACTGAAGCTTTATGTCCAAACAGCACTTAAGCTTTGTCCCTTTATTTAGTTGGGCATTTACATATATACCACTCAACTCTTATGTATTTACACATCTAACATCTAAACATCACTTTTTATATTTATACACCCCAAATCTTTCATATGACATTAAAAATGTCTTTAATAAGTGAAATATATTTTTCCATTCACACTTTTTTTTTTTTCACCATAATCGTGTACTGGCGAACTTTTACTCGTCCCCTAATATCTTGGTGAAGAATTTGTCCAGCATATGGCAAATGGACTAAAATGCAAACAAACCCATGCAGTTGACATAATTACAAAAACAGCAATCAAGTCTGCCTTCTGAATTCGACCGTAAATTTTGTTAGAACAAATTAACTCTCGATTAATTGTTGGATTCCTTGATGACTTGAATTTAGTGATTTTATCTACTTGTTTTGGTCACCTACTCCTTTAATTACATATCGCTTATTTCTCATGTACTTACATATCTAACATGCCATCTTACCTATTCATGAAAGAGTGATATTCTTAATGTGATATGAATGATTAGGTTGGCAATAATGTAAAGAAGTTTAGGTGCTAGATATATAAATACATAAGAATTGGGTGGTATGTATGTAAATTCCCGGTAAATTTATTGCTGAAACAGTTATTTATTTATATTCTCTTATTATTTGATTTGATTTTATATTCTGTATGTCTCTTCAACATAAACTGGAATCTTGATGCCACACGATACTTTTTGGTGCACCCACATGTTTTATTCTACCTTTTTTGCTTTCATGTTTTGTCAGTAAAATGTCATTTCATGCTTTTCACTTCCAAACACAAGCTTAATGTGAAATTTACATACATATTACATAATTATTATCTATTTATATATATATCCAATACTTAAAATTTCATATTTATAATTGTACCACTTTGGTGTCATGTATTTCACTTTTAAAAAGTAAATAATAGTTTTTTTTTTTTTTGTGAAATTAAAAGATTTGAGTGTTATACATATAAATATGAGTATTGGATATGTAATACATAAGAATTGTGAGGTATGTCTGTAAATACTTTATAGTTTTGGATCCAAGTTAGAATTCATTTTTGTTTGTAGCTTTGACTGCAATGAGTTCTATTTTTACCAAATTTGATATGTTATAATATGCATATTTTCATTAAATATAACATTATAATCACTCAAAATCTTCATGAGTGGGTTCAAAAACATGATTATAATGCAACAAGTGTTTGATTATTTTGCTTAAAAGTTTAGGCGGTTAAAAATGTAATATGTGTTATGTTGAGCGATTGGTATGTAAATAATATGTGAATAAAATGAATTGATGGCGGATATGACATTGGCCTGCATTTAGCAAACTCTCAATAATTCATAATGTTCATGTAAAGTTTAGGTACTCTTTTTGTCAAATGCATTTGGTGGCTTCGTGATGCCATGTGAAACCATTCGGAAAGCTTTGTATTCAACTCCACAAGTCACATCATTCAAACCTAAAATTTGTTGTGAAATCTTCCTGTGCAGTCATTGTAATTGTTTGGCTTCTTTTGGATGCACTTGAAATGAATATCAATATGTATTGCCTAATTGGGAGAACTTGACTCGACTCTAGCATTTAGGTGTCATAAATCTATGCATTAAATTGTGTATTTCGCTTTTAGAAAAAAGAAAGTGATGGTGATTTTTTTGAAGTTGGATCAAAGATTCAAATATTTTGTATGAAAAAGATGAGTATATGTTGAGTGGTATGATAAATGCCACTAAAAAATATTAATATTCAAAAACTTGAGAAGAAAATTAAAAAAAAAACATAAAAAGAACATCCCATTTGCTCCTATGAGATAATTTTTTTTATTATTTTTCTTTAATTTTCATTATATATATATATATAAGTGCAAACGTGTCAACATATTCCTCACATGTTTTTTTAAGTGGGGTAGATTGATTTTAATGAGTTGGAGTTAGCTGAGGTGCTAATTCAATTGTTCTGAAATAGAAAAATAATGAACAATTAAACTGATAAAATTAATATATATATATATATATAAATATCTATATCTGTGTGTGTGTAATCTGACACATTTCTCTGACTGAAAGGAGCAGAGGAGGAGGTAGTAATGAATAATGATTAATGGTGGGCTGAGGTGGGTTAGCAATTGAGAGGTCAGGTGCTTATCAGGAACAGTGGAATCTGGATAAAGTTACGTACGGATTTGGGCCCCCATGTCACATGGCATGAGCCCATAATGGGTGGCAGTTTTTTGGGACCTCATTTGCTTTGATTTATGGCAGCCGAACTGGAAGGCAGTATTTGACTTATTTGATAGGGTCTACAGTTTACTTTTACTATTTCTATTATTATTATTATTATCATCATTTGGGTTTTTTTAACTTTATGATTGGATTAGGGATTGATTAGATGCATTAACTCAATTAAATGATAATTTTATGGCAGATAATATGATGCATCTGAATATTTCTGATATTGTTGTAAAATATTGTGCGTTTTTTACATTTATAAGGAAGATATAGATAGTAAAATAGTAATGTGCAATTATTATGTGGTATAATCATTGTTGTTCAATATTTCTCTTTTATTTTTTTAAATTTTTGTCCTTCGAACCATTAATTTGAAAAGATTTCTACAACTGTGTTAAATAGTGATGTGCAATTATTATGTAATAGGAAAATCATTGCTTCTTTCATATGAAACAACCAACTCATTTTGCAATAGTGTCGCATTTGATTGTAAAAGCGATTAAATGCGTTCTAATATCATAAGAGCATTTAATAACAATATACATTATGAATTTTAAATAACTTTTTTTGGGAAATTTAGGGCGAAGAAAAAACAAAAATCGACACAAAATCAGAAGAACGCAGAGATTTAAAGAGATCTGACAAAGATGTTTACGTTCTCGGGAGCAGAATTGTGAATTCACTATTTCAGAGGAGTGAAGAACATAACCATAGAGTTACACATCATATATATATATATATATAGATAAAATTCACAAATAAAATTATTAACATGCCCTCGCTTCCCCCAATTTACTAAATTCCAAGAGACTCATCTTAATTCCATGACTCTTCATTTCAGGAGACGCCTCTTCAATTTCAAGAGACTCTAAATTCCGATATATGAGTCATACCTAACAAATCTACACCTTGACGAATATCCAGCCCCTAAAAAGAAATTCATCTATATAACAAATTTCCACCTTGGCTAATATCCAGCCCTTTAGGAGATAAAAAATATCATGAAGTTTCTTACACCTAAGTGGGTTGGGCAACTATGTTGTCTAACAATTGCAAACATTCAACAAGTTCAAGCAATGCAAGAACTTGTTGATAGTATCTGGCTTAGTCAACATATATGTTTCAATTTCATCATATGATTCAACAGAGTAAACTTGATCGACAACTGTACTCTCTAACAGTTTATAAATATTATATGCAATGATATTTCCTTTCATCACAGTCTACACCTTTAACAATTCGGATGATTTCTCTATCCTTATCTGCTTTAGAAATAAAATTATTTTTGTGTAGTGCCCAAGGAAATTAAATTCTTCTTCAAATTTGGAATATGTTTTACATCACATAATGTTTCGACAGTCATCATATATCTTAATTCTGAATTTGCTAATATCAGCAATATTGTAACATCTATCATCACCCAAATAGACCGCACCAGAATCAAATAATCTGTATGAAGTAAATCATTCTCTGTTATCTGTTATGTGATGAGTTTCCCGAATAAAAAATCTATATATCTTTCAACTGAGTTGTTGTAACTAAAAACACATCACTATCACTGTAATTTGAATTGTTAGTCTGCAGCATATTCACAAAGCTGGAAGATACATCATGTTTCTCATCAAACTGCTTATTTAGCTTTGGAGAATCTCTCTTCATATGTCCCGACTCCTTGCACTTGTAGTGCATTAACTCAATTATATGATATATTTACGACAGATATTATGATTCATTTGAATATATTTGATATTGTTATATAACATTATGCATTTTTTTTTACATTTATAAGGAAGAAATAGATGGTAAAATATCAATATGCAATTATTATGTGGTATAATCATTATTGTTCCATATTTTTTCTCTTTTTTTTAATAATTTTTTTTGTCCTTCTAACCATTAATTTCAAAAGATTTCTACAACTATGTTAAATAGTAATGTGCAATTATCATGTAATAGTAAAATCATTGCTTCTTTCATATGAAACAACACTCATTTTGCAATAGTGTCGCATGTGATTGTGTAAAAGCAATAAAATGCGTTCTAATATCATAAGAGCATTTGATAACAATATACATTATGAATTTTAAATAACTTTAAAAACTTTATTATATGACATGATAAATTTTAATTTGGAAGGGAGAAATTTCATCTTTTCTTATTTTCAACTTAGTATAAAAGTTGGCTACAACTTGGCCTACCATATGACAAGAACCTTCATTATTCATCAATTATTCATACCCTACCAAAGATTGAAATCCCAAAATTTATGGTTTACGGCTTCCTATGAATGCTCATGCAAATAGCATTTAGAATGAAGGTTTATTATATAAATAGCAAATTATAAATTATAAGTTTAAGAATTAAGTACACAAAAATTGCATGGTTTGATGATGTTGTAAATGCAAAAGATCAACCTAATCTATTGTAATTTGACAGAATCTATTGTTGACATTATCATTTCACTTTGAACCCTAATTAAATTTGGGATTTTAGAACAGAGTAGACGGCGACTTGTCATTCAAGATGTTGAAGGTTCAAAAATGAGAAGGGCCAAAAACCGTGAACTAATAAGATATTAAGATGTGCAAGTTACTGGATATTCTTCATCTATGCTTTTGACAAGTCACATTGATAACGATATAAGCAATATATTAAATGTCGTATACCCCCTCATACTTTTCAATATATATACACATCTCAACATCATATGTTACCAATATATTCGCCTATTTTGGGAACAATTATTTCAACATTTTTATCTGTGGAATCGTGATTTGTCTGTGAATCATTCCTTCAAGGAATAGAGCGAGAGTAAGGAGAGAGGAATAATTTATCAATTCTTTAAAGTGATTTCTCTATTTATAAGGAGGGAATATAATATAATAATATTACATTTTTGTCTGTGCTTTAATGGGGGTTGTACCGTCGGTACTGGATATTCTAAGTATTTTATATATATGAGTCAATCGCGTGAATACTCTCTAGCTCAGTCGGCTAGGCTAGTATTGTTTCAACTGGTAAGACAAATCAGGTCATCTTCGGCCGAGTTGTCGTCGTCGGTAGGTTGAACTTGATTAGTTTCAGGTCGGCATTATATGTTCAATCGGTTAGGATTTATTGATTTGTTGAAATAGTATGGTAGTCAACCATCGATCCTTGGATGGAAGAACTTACCAGTGGAGCGAGACTAAGCTATCGGGCAGAGGGTGGATCGTTGTAACCAAATAGATTGTTCATTCATCGATGAGAAAAACTTGTGAGATGACTTTAAAACTCTATTGTATTATCAATTATTAAACCCTGATGAGGAGTCTCGAAGTTGTCCCTAGGATGACAGATGATAGTGAGAAACTGGATTTTCTACTTGGGTCGGATCTACCAGAGGGCGGGTCGACACCTTCAGTCCGCTTTCTTGTAATTTCTTGTAATGGTTAGCTCAAATGC
>NEWO01000038.1:1125164-1177340 GCA_003013225.1 Phalaenopsis aphrodite | reverse complement strand
ATATTTGCTCTTTAATATATGCACCTAAATAATCGAAATTTAATTAACTCATCTATCATACAGATTGTATGCCCATAAAATATATCTACGCTTCACGATAATCTCCTCAATATCTTATTATCCTCCCTGAATGTAGACAAATTTCATTGAAACACTATCCTACCTTTAACTAAATGCATCCTAATCATCAAATTCTATTTTTCATTATTTCAACATAGAGAGTTTACATACATACCACCTAATTCCATTGATCTGCATATTACTTTTCACATTAATACCACCCAATTTTATCCTTAGCTCAAAATCTACAACCTTATTTACATATTTCTACTATTTATTCTTTTGACAACTATACCCATAATTATCAATATTCTCCTAAACAATAGTATTTTATGCAATATATGAAGGACATGGCACATGGTGATTCAGAGTAGCCACTCATAACTGTCTTGACAATCTTATGGTACAGCAGAACCCTAATGAAGATAGGCAGCAATTCTTCCTACCGCACATCTGCACATGGCTTCAATCCAATATCACATTTCTCAATCAGGCTTATTATCATGCGTGCTAAGTTAACATATAACTATTGTAACACTGAAATGCACATTGCTGCCTTCTCCCAAATACAATACTATTATTATCAACTCTTATGTATTTACATATCTAACATCTAAAATTTGCTTTTTTTTACATTCATATACCCTAATCTTTCATATCAAATTGAAAACACTACTTTTTAACCATTTTCATCTGTAGACAAGGTAACATACATACATGTACATCAAAGTTTAGGTGTTGGATGTGTAAATATATAAAAATTGAATGGTATGAATGTAAATCTTCTGTTTAAAAGGGACTAACAAACATATCAACATAAAAAGAAAAATACATTAAAACAAATGGAGCATATATTAGTAATAATTATTCCTAAGAAAGATACCTGGCCTCAGCTGAATTATTGATATTCCGCTACTGATTTCGAGAACATGGTACAGAAGGATGGGACTGCAGCATGGGCACTGTAATTCAAACTGCATAAATTATGATTTTGCATTCATTAGATATTAATTCAGTGGAATGAGTGGAGAGATGAGATCCAGAATATTGAAAAATGGGCCCCAACTTTATGAAGAGTGTGCTGTTATGAGATGGCAGACATTAGAAAGTAAAACACATTAAATGCAGATGACCAAAAATAATTGGCTAAAGTTGTTCTTTAGCAGAATTTGTGGATCTAAAGTTTTCACCTTTGTTACTGCACAGTGAAGTCTTATCTTTTGTCAGGACCAAATTACCTCTAATTCTTATGGTTGCTACAAGTCATTAACATGAAACTACAGATGAGGAATTTGCAACTGCTTGGTATGTATGAAGTTCAAAACTTGACAATAATATCAAGGTATATTTACATAGATACCAAACAATTCTTGGATATTTACATTTGTAACAATAAAATTAAAAACCTATGCAGCAAAAGGTATATTTCAGTTATAAAAGTGACTGATAATTTAGATGTTCTACTATAAAGAGTTATATTTATATAAATATGAAAGTTCAGAGTTAGAAATGTAAATAAATAAAACTTATGTGGTATGGATGTAAAAGCCCCTAATATCAAGTTCAAGCTTCTAACAACTGGAATATTAGAGTGGCTCAATGATTATTAATTCAAATCAACCCCAAATTATATATATATATATATATATATATATATATATATATATATAGAGAGAGAGAGAGAGAGAGAGAGAGAGAGAGAGAGAGTTCTTCAAATTTTTAGGATAAAAACTGAAGTGTGAGTGTGAGAGATCAGTTCTGACCCATTCTACAATAAAATAAAACTACATATAAATGATTAAATACACTTGCATACACTTTAATTAAGAATTTAGACATTTGGCTTGAATTAGCTCAAAATCCGCCATTTCACATTCTTAACTAAATCTTAGCCATAACCCCCCAGCCACTAACTCAAAAAATAAATAAGAAACAAAACTGTACTATAGATCCTTCTCTATTAGAACCAACAGTTTGTCCAAGTCTGAAAAAAGAAATTAATATTTCACATTTAATATTTAGATTAAAGAAACAAGGCACTGGGAAAAGAGAACCCAACATGCCTTCTATGGTCCCAACTCAATCATCACTTTTGTATATTTTATGCCTTTTACAGTTGTTGCGCAGAAGAAGGTATAATTGATTATGTGCTTTTGGACAAACTAATTTGACCTACGTAAAGAAGATGCAATGTTTCAAGTTTTTCACATGCTTGCTGTAACTGAGATTGCAATGTAATTATCCTCTTTTGCATTGGAAGTTACAAGAAAAATCTCAAACGAATAGAGATGTAAACAAATCAAACATGAACGAACAGAGCTCGTGTTCGGTTCGTTCGAAATTAAGTGTGTTTGAAATAAACTTATGCTTGAAATTATTTGTGAAGTTATCATTCGTGTTCGGTTCAATTTGTTTGAAATATGTTTGAAATATTTGAAATGTTCAAATTATTTGAATTGTTTGAATTGTTCAAAATCTTACAAATTTATCTGTATTGTTCAAATTATTTGAATTGTTTGAAATCTTTTAAAAGTTTAAACTTGTATGAATCATAGCACAAATGCACAATAGTTAAGGCACAACACAAACAAAACCATAATATCAGATCTCATCCATAAAAAATCCTGATATAGCGGCAATATGCAAGATTTTACTCCCAAAAACTTCATAAACTAGGTTTCACTCAAAGAGACTAAATAAATCTAAAAGAATTATAAGAAAATTTAAGCTAAGAGGCGAACCTGAAGATTATATTATAATTTAAAAGATTTAATTTTTTTATATATGATAAATTTTTAGAATATATAATGATTTTTAAAATATGATAATTTTTTATATATAATTATTTTATGTTATTTTATATTTTGAACATTAATGATTCGAACACAATCGAACAATTGACTGTTCGTGTTTGATTCGTTTATAAACCAAACGAAAAAAATTATTTGTGTTCGTCTCGTTTATTTGTCGAACGAATTGAACACAAACTCCCTGGTGAGTCGAACAAGAACTGCTCGCGAACAACGAGCTTTTTTTACAGCCCTACTAATGACCTTACACTAAGCTTGGAAGAAATTGCATTGCAAACAACAATCATTTGTTGACTTCACATCTATTGAAAGGTAACATAAATTTCAGTGATTTGAATATGAACAAAACAACATTAAGATAAATAGATAAAATCAATATCAAAAAGTAAGAGCAGAAAAAAAAAAATGTAGAGCAAAGTTAAATAGTAGCAAAAAGAATTGCAAAATGAAGTTGAAAGCCTTGATAGAAATTGAGTATTTACAAAATCAGCCTAAAATAGTTGAGATGAAACTAATGAAATTAATGATGAAAATTTGAATAGCAAGCAGAAAAAAAGATGCAAACCAATAAATATGCGTGAACAATTCCTAAGGATTTCAATTAAGAATTCATATATAACCAAAAGAAAATGTTATTATAGGTAGAGAGTAACTTTCCAAACATGTACCAACATATAAAATATAGAAAAAAACTGAAATTTTATGTAATATATAAATATTTAAGCATTATTCTTGAGATATATAGATAAAAGCGATATCATAAATACAAAGTGTACAGAAGTACAGTAAAATATTAGAGAGAAAGGAAAGTGAAGGGAAAAAATCCCAACATAGATATGATTGATTTACAGTTGATGAAGTGGAACTTCTCATGCCAATGTCATCATACTTTAAAGAGCATGAAGTACTCCATCTGTATCTCCATACACACATCACATGCCCAATTCAGACAACATCAGACCCACTCAATAATTAATCCACATGCCAAAGTATGGACCAAAATGTTTGCCATGGATCACTCACAGACCAAATAATAGTCCCTCATGATCCAACTGCTTTTCATGACCAATTCATTCTATTTACTGTTTTGGTACCACATCTCACTTCCTTGGCATAATAAAACCCGCAGTCATTCATTTCCAGTTCATCATATTTATATGAGCAGCAGCCTATGCCTTCACCTATTGCTTCAAAACAAAAGAAGAGGTTCATTCATCATACTAAACTAATCTCTGTTCCCCTTCTTTGCATAAATACTAATAAGAAGCTTCTTTTTTTATGTGAGATTCGTCATAGTGAGCTAATATCTCTTCCCTTTTTCTGAATAATATTGACAAACTCCTTTCTCTTTCTATTGATTGAAAAGTTCCTAAGTTTTCATTGGTATTTTCAGAAGTATCTATTCCTTCTTGAGATCACTTTGGCATGGTTCGAATTTTTTGGGCAAGTAGGAGTGGATAAAGAAATGGCGAGGAAGTTTACGGACGTGTTCGACGACAAAATTCTCGAATCAAAGAAGCCGGCAGGTTGCATTGGTGGGATATTTCAGCTGTTTGGTTGCCAGCAGTCTTTTCATGGAAGGCAACTCAGTGAGCAAGGCAATAGGAGGGATGCTTCTGGTATTTATAACTGTCCATTTTCTTAGTTTTTTATTATCATAGACAAAACTAAATAAATTAATAAACAATGCTAATTTTAGACAGAAGTTAAAGTGTGGCAGTCCTCAAGATATGGTGATTCTTGAGTCAACTGTTTTTTAAGAGTTTAAGAGCAACAAGCACATTTTAAGAAATATTGTTCCGTATATGGCTGCTGTCACAACTTGACAATTTTCAAGTTATAATTCTTAAACAGTATAAACCCTTTTTAGGTGTGCATTCTCTACTCTCCTATTGTAATATTGGTCATCATTTTATGTTTTCCTAAGGTTTAAGCTAAGTGCTGTTTTCTAGATAGATAAAGGAATTTGCTGCTCCTGACCTTCTCTTCCAAAAGAATATTCATTTTATTTCCTACCGTGAGCTATTTAAATGGAATTCATTTATATAACACATGATAGAATATACACTGTAGACGGATAATATTAGTGAAAAATTAGTAACATAAGTAACAATTAATCAAAGCAAAAAACACTAAATCTATCGCCTCACATAATACTCAATAAAAAAATGAAGAGAAATCATATAATATTAGGACAAGACAAATAATAATGATCATCATCATTATCCTTACCACATAAGTAATCAAACATTATGAATCCTACCTTTTTGATGCAACTAAACATAATTCACATGCATAAGGTGAATATAATTGGCTCAGTTAATATAAAAAACTTATTTTGACAACCAAAAAAAAAAAGTGATGTCGAATTTCTTGATTATAATTTTAGGGAATAGTTCAATCAATATTCTTCGCTTCTACCTTACAAAGATGTGTTCTGATTTAGAAAAATTATGCATGAAATGTGAAGCTGAGTTGTTAAATTCTGTTAAATAAATCTTTGTTTTTTTGTTTGTTCGTTAAGATCTTTTCAATTCAATTATGAATACTTGAACTAAAGAAAAAGCATTCAGTACTTTCGATTAAAGTGAATATCCAACGGCCAAAGCCTAATCTCTTCTCCAGTTATAAGGTTAGAAAAAATTTTAATAACATCATAGATTAAGAATTCTAACATAATTTAATTAAACTTGTTGAAACTTTTGTTACTTCTTATTTTCTTTACCTTCTAAGTTCCTAACTTCCGTTTTCATGAAACAATGTGCAGCTCATGACTCAGTATGCCCCAGCATTAGCTCATCATATAACTTGGTATGCTATTGATGCTCCGATAACAAACCAATTTTAAACCATATACATGAGAAATCCGTAACTTTTAGCATAACTATTACAGGAGAAAAATCAAAGCAGGAGATCTCAAGATAACACTAGATATTCCATGGACTCATCAAGAACCTCTTTCTCATCGTTTACAACATTTTCTTCATTAGAACACAAATCACCTCAAGAAGAATCAATAAACACACAGCACACATTTTTATCAGGAAGCTTACCAATGAACTCGTCAAGAACAAGAAGCGTAGACACCAATAAATCTCCTGATTTCAAAGAAGTTATCAGGGAGTCTATTTACAGAGATTTATGTAGTGCTAAAACGAAGGAAGACGACAATAAAAGGAACGAAGTGTTCAATTCAATTCACTCCCCTAGACCAATGGAACAATCTAAAGATAGGAATCTTAATGAATCACTCAGAAAAATGCTCAAATTTAAAGTCTCTCCTGAGAAATTTTCCGAAGGTCGATCGCCTCGATTCTCTTCTGACGGAACAGAAATGTCACGGATACTCATTGACATGAAGGAATATGATAATAAACAAAATGGACTCTCAAGGCTTTCATTGGACAGCAGGGAATGTTCGCTAAGGTGTAATTTAAGCCCTAAAATCAACTCTGCTGTAAAAGAATCCGATATTGACGCCGAGAAAAGAGCACCTGCAACCTTGAATCAACTTCAGGATATGGAAAATAATGAAAAAAATTCCAGCATTATTGCAAAGATTATGGGTTTGGAACCTCTAAATTCAGCTGCACAAAATAGTATCCGAAGCTATGATCCCTACAATAAGCAGAACCAGGTTGCAGCTCATGAGAAGACCTTGCAGTCACCAAGAAACATTGCCAAGCCTCCGAGGAGAAACAATCCACACTTGGATTTACCTTCCAAATTTTCAAATGAAGAAACTCCACAGAAACTGATAGAAAATGTAGAAGCATATATGAATCAGAAAATTGAATCAGTTTTCAAAAAGGCCGAGAAGAGAATACAAAAGCTTCCATGCCAACACTCCTGTAAGGAACTCCAGAATATCAAACGGGTAATATCAGCAACAAAAAATAATGGCAGTATGAAACTAAGCTCGGTCAATTCACCGAGCATACAGTTCAGTCCACCAATCTACAGAACAAACGAATTAAGCATAAGAGATTTGAAGTGCCCAATTGTGATCATGGAACCAGCTAGAAAGCTAGATGCTACTTTCTCCAAAGTTATAAAGCTTGAAAGGCATCCAGGTCTTGGAAAGATTAGAACAGGCGAATCAAGAAATAACAGAAAGAAGGATTTTTGGAAGAAACAAACTAAAGCAGACAAAAATTTAACAGAAAAAAAGATAAAATGTAGAGGGCCATACCCATTATCGAAAGAATCAAATGAAAGGCCGGTAATTAACGCTGTGAGCCCAAGAATGCAGCACATGAAGCCTGACCTAAAGATAAAAGCCACTGCTACTATTCCCACCTATGATTTGAACAAATCCCCAAGGCAACCTGAAAAAAGCCAATTATTAGAATCGGTTTCTCCAAGATGCAAACTAAGAAAGAAACTAAACAAGTTACAAGATCTTGAGCTTCACAATTCAGTTGAACAGGTGAATGTCAAGGTCAATAACTGCATTGAAGGGAAAGGGAAATCTCTTTTACTGCAAAAAAACATTCAAAGTTCAACGGTAAAGGTCGGCACTGGAACAGTTTTAGCGTCCGAAGCTAAGGTAACTGTGCTTAACTTTAATCTATGCATCCAGGATTCTACTCTGAATGTCAAATTTTAACCATTATTATCGTGATGTTAAATTTTTCAATCGGCGGGCAATACCCCAATGAAGTAGAAAATATATTTCAATTAATTCATTTACACTACACACTATTCTTCATTGTTTAAATCCTTTTACTGACAAATGTGGCGCACTGTATGAAAATTATTTCCCAGCATATGAAATGCTTTCACAGTTAGACAACTGCACAAAAAACACAGTTCAATAAACTTTCAAATTGTTGTTCTTCTGCTGAAAAATGTAGCATATTCAAGTTCTCTTCCTGATTTACAATTAACCAATGATTTGAAAATCAAACTGAAAATTGAACTTAAGTAGAAGAGGTTCACAATTGAACTAAAAATTGAACCAAATAATGCAATAAATATTTTAATTAAATTACTATGATTTAAATAATCAATATGATGAATTAAAAATATTTTCACCAATTTAATATAGAAAATTATATTTTAGAACTCTATACTCTTGCATGTTTTAAATACGATTTTATATTAAAATTTATACTTAAGGGGTATTTACACAGACAGTTAATAGTACATATCTCACACCCAAATTTTAATATTTACATCCACTGTGCCCCATTAATAGAGTTAAACGATCTCACCGGAATGGAAAGTGGACAGCCAGCAATGTGACTGCGCCGGACAAAGACATCCAAAAGTCCTATCTTTCTCCTTCAGCCAAGCCCTGCTGCTCCTCTGGTTGACGGGATCGTGGTGTACAAAGAAATCTAAAACTTTCACACTTCTCCCCCTTCCGCTAATCAGTAAAAAGACAATTTCAAATCTTGCAGTATCTTAAATCATTTTCTCCTCCTGCCAATCAGCAAAAATGCCATCTCTAAATCCTATAGTTTCTTAAATCTCAACTTACCTCCCTTAGGAATTAGAAAAATTGAAGCCCATGAAGGCAGTGAGTTAGAGGAAGTGGGAGGAAAATGAGTGTTACCATCATCAATGGTTTCAAGTGGAAGCCGGGCAAAAGGGGTAAAAAATGAGAGTTTCTGAGGTATTTGTTGGTCGTGATCTCGTCGTGCCTTCTGATACGCCTGCTCCTACATACGATAGAGCCGACAGTTCGCCTGCTCTTGCAAACTGGAGGGTCGACGTAAGGACAGCCCTCAGACAAGTTGAGGAAAATTTCAACGTTCGGGTAAGGCCCACACAGCCCCACCCTTTCCTTTCCCCCTCCCTTTCCTCCCATTTTCTCCCTTTCCAATCTTTCATTCTTAGCACTTTCCTATTTTAAATCATTTCATAAAATTCTTAATTCTTATTATATTTTACTTTTTTTTCTTTTTTTAAATATTTTCCTAAAATCTGAAAACCTGATTTTATTTTATTTTCCTTTCTTATTTTCATTGCATAAAATAAATCTAGCCTCTTTATAAATAAAGGATGATGTGGTTACAGTTAGAGATCTTTGTTTTGCATCTGAATTCAGGTTTAGCCTTGGTGTTTTCCCTTTTGCGAGTTGTATCTGATGTCGACCAAGTGCTCTGGTTGTCCATTGTCTTGCCGAGATATTTATTTGTCATTCCACCATTTATGTTGTTGTCAGCCCGCTTCCCCTCCTAGAGTAGGTCGTCACCGTTTCTACCGTTTTGCCATAACCGCAAGCAGCCTTCCAACCTGCCACCATACGGTGGATCCCCTCCCTCTGCCACCGTACGGTGGATCCCCTCCCTGCCCCTTGTACGCTGCCATCTAGTTTCTTCCCAGCAACCAACAGGCCGCAACCCTCTATTGCCCATCCTTCAGCAAATTGTCGCCCTCCCGGCAGGCTGCAAGCTTCCTCCCGGCCTCCACCAGGCCAACCAGTCTCTCACTTGCCTCCAGTAGGCCTCCCCTCTGTCCTTCCCCTTCAACAGCAACTGCTAGGCCTACAGCTCCACTTTAAGGTTCCTCTTCATCAAGATTGTTCGTATTTGTTGTGTCATTTGTTTACAATCCCTTCTGCACTATTGCTTTGTGTGGTTATTTTCCTTTCTTTTGAGTCTTCATTGTATCATCGTTTAATTCAATAATAAAATTTGGCGTACTGCATGGTGATTTGGGTTACCTTTGGTATCATTTGGTATCAGATCTAGCCCAACCTTAGTCACATCTTAGAGTTTCTAGCATTTGCGCTTACCCAATCCACCACATTTTTTTTTCTTTCGTTTATTTTTTCTCTTCATTATTTCTCCTTATTTTTTGTCATTTCATAGTTCTCAAAACTGTCAACCATGCTGCCAATGAGAAATATTCCCAAACCTACCTTGGAAGAGAGATGACCAGAGCTTCGTCACCTCCAAGGAAAACTTACAGAGAAGACATAAGAAAAGTTACTTTCGCCCGAGACCAGGAAAGTCAAAGGAGAAAGAGAGAAGAGGATTTGAATCCCTTCCATAGGATAATTTCAGCGAAGAAAAAAACAGTCCACAGCATTTCATAATCCAGTATCAGAGAAGGCCTAGAGAGAGATACTTGCATCCCTCCCACAAGAAGACTTTCCGAGAAGAGATGTCATTTTTTAGGGCACCAAGACGACAGATACAAGGTAGATTTGCCTGAGTTTGAGGGGGACATGGATCCGGACAAATTTATTGAATGGCTAAAGATAGTTAGCGAATTTTCTAATACAAAGAGGTGCTCGAAAAGAGGCGGCTCAAATTTATTGCTATTAAATTAAAGAAAAGTGTCTCCCTCTAGTGGGAGAGCATACAACGACAAAGGATGCGAGAAGGCAGAGGAAAGATTACCAAGTGGGAGAAAATAAAGAAAACCATGCAAAAGAAATATCTTCCCCCTCAATACCTTCATGACATATTTTTGAAACTCCACAATCTGTGAAGGAGAGACCTTTCAGTGGAGTTCACAACTCAGTTCGAACGCATACATTTTAAGTGTGATCAGACAGATCCAGAGAAGAATACAGTAACGAGATATCTTGGGGGCTTGAAACCTAGTTTTAGTAATGTAGTGTAGCTACAACCGTACAGGACGCTGAGAGATGTCCAGACACTGACATTGAAAGTGAAAAGACAGGAGTAAGCAGAGCCGACAACAACCATCAATCAGACAGCCATCCACAGTTGCAAACACCAATAAGAACACGTTACAGGGAGTTGAGAAAATTCGTTCAAATACGGATAAAGCCACCACCAGTGAGAAGAAGCTGACTACAGTGCCCGCCAAAAAATGTTTCAGATGCCACAAAAATTTAGGCACATAGCCTCTAACTGCCCACGTGTAAAGTTGTATCTTTTAACCAATAGGGCATTGTGAAAAAGGTTAGCGAGGAGCAAGAAGTTGAGAAACGGTGTGAGCTGCATCATCTTCCACCAAATGAGGGAGCACTTGTGATTCAACGAATTCTACTAACCAAGGACACGAGGGATCCGCAGTGACTTCTACACAACATTTCTACACTCGTTGCACAATGAACGAAAAGGTATGCAGTCTTATCATCGACGGGGGTAGCAGCAAGAACGTGACATCTAGTCATATAGTAGAGAAACTGGGACTCACGACTCGGAGGTGTTTCCAGCCATATTCACTGGCGTAGCTGAAGAAGGAGAACAGAGTCAGCATCGACCGACAATGCTTAGTAGAGTTTTCAACAGACCAGGTATGGTTTGATGCGGTTCTCATGGATGTCTGCCACCATCTGTTGGGAAGACCGTGGCAATTTGACAGGAAAACTCAGTATAATGGATATAGAAACATGTATTCCATCACCAAGAATGACAAACACTTCATTCTACTGTCTTCAATAGAGCTTGAAGACACAGGAGCCCTTATCAGTAGAGTTTCGGGACCAGTTTTAGTGACAATTGATTCTCTACCGCCATGCGAGAAATTTCAGTTCTAGAAGACTAGACTAAGACAGAGGTACGCTCACAATACTTTGGGAGACGATACAGTCAGAGGACCGACCAGGGTTCACTCCAGCATTGTTGGACCAGCCAACCCTCAAGACGGGAGGGTTGTCGACCCCACCCCTCCCTTTCCATTCCCTCCCTATCCTCTCTCTTTCCTATCTTTTCTTTCGAGCACTTTCTATTTTAAATAATTTCCTAATATCTGTAAAGCAGATAATATTTTGTTCTCACTTTTTATTTTAAATACTTTCTTATTTTAGTAACTCTACTAAAATCTGCAAAAAAATTTTATTCTCTTTTCTTATTTTCATTACCTAAAATAAATCTACATTCTTTATAAATAGGGAAAAATGTGCTTAGAGTTAGTGGTCTTTGTTTTACATCTGAATTCAGGTTTAGCCTTGGTGTTTTCTCTTTCATGAGTTGTATCTGATGTTGAGGAAGTTCTTTGGTTGTCCCTTGTCCGAGGTGACGATCGTCTCCACGAGTTCGGGTAGTGATATGACTGTAGCTTGACCATGTCAAGATATTTATTTGTCCTTCCATCCTTCCTGTTGTTGTCAGCCCGCTTCCCCTCTTCTACGATAGGTCGCCACCGTTTCTAACACTTACCCACAACCGCAGGCAGCCTTCCAGTCTGTCATCATAAGCCAAATCCACACGTTGTACCCTACAAGTCATCGACCAGCCTCTTCCCTACATCCTTACATCTTGGATGTCATAGCCCTCTATTGTCATTCCTTCAATAGGTTATTGCCAACCTTTCAGTAGGTCGTTGTCCTCCTCCCGGCCTCCAGCAAGCAAACAAGTCCTCACCTCCCTCCAACAAGCCTCCCCTCCATCCTTCCCTTTCAACAGCGGCCACCAACCCTACATCTCCACATCAGGTTTCCTCTTGGTCAAGATTCTTTCTTCGTTGTTGTGTTGTTTTTTACAATCCTTTCTGCATTGTTGCTTTGTATGGTTATTTACCTTTCTTTTGAGTTTTCATTGTATACTCACTTAATTCAACAATAAAATTTGTTTTCTTGCATCGTGGTTTGAGTTAACTCTGGTATCAAGGTCATAGCATGATTTAAGTGGATTGCGGTGAGGTACCTGATCCGTTTGTGGGAGGAGTTTAAGGATTGTTTGTCGGAACATTTTCTAGCCATTCGGGAAGGAGGTCTACACGAGCAATTCTATACCTTGACTTAGGAGCGGGCAATCACAAATTATAGGGAGAGCATCAAGCTATGTCGGGGCAGCTAAGAAGTATTTTTGTAGCAGGAATGGAGGTGAATTTCCTGAAAGACTTGAAGCCCGACATTAAGGAATGCAACCTACATGAGTAATTCTATACTTCATTCGAGAGGGTCTGTCACATGTTACAGAGAGCTTCAAGCTAAGTCGGGGTAGCTAAGAGGTATTTCTGCAGCAGGACTGAAGAGAAACTTCTTGAAAGGCCTGAAGCCCGACATTCGAGCAACCCTCCAACCAGTGAGACAACGGGGACTGATAGGTATCATTTAACTCGCTCAGATTGTGGAAAATAAGAAACACATGAAGAATATTAGCAAAGGCAATGTCGTCAGAGGGTTCTGCAAGAGTGCCTCGACAACCATCACATCGAAGGGGCCCAAACAGTGTCATTTTACAAAGAGGCGCCAAGGGAGCGGAATATGGAGACCTGTCCCTGGGGCAATTTCAAGTGTCTCGATAAGGCGGAGGTGCAAGATAAGAGAGCGAAAGAATTATGATTCCAATGTGATGAGAAGTATACCCCAAACCATCATTGTAAGGAGCACGCACTTCAGGTCCTTTTAGTTTGTGAAGGGGAAGAGACAGAGAGGATTCGTAAGAAAAAATAGTGGAGAAAGAAGAGCATTTGCACGTGGATGTAACGAATGCGCCCCTCAATTCGGTAGTGGGATTTACTCTGAATCACACTATAAAGATGAGGGGACAGATTCGGGAGTAACTGATTGTGGTGTTTATGGATAGTGGAGCCACACATAATTTCAATTCAAATAGGATTGTGCATCAGCTAGGTTTGGAGTTGATAGATAGGGGGGAGCTTTGGGATTAAGATGGACATGGGATGGGGATTGGAATGGGGATTGGGATGGGGATGCTAGATGAGCTTTATGGTGCGATCATTTTCTTGAAGAATGATCAAAAGTTGAGATGTCACCCAATCAGGATGAATCCAGTTGAAGTGTACAAGATAGCTTTCAGGACACATGGGCATTACTGGTTTTTGGTAATGTTGTTTGGTCACACCAACACTTCTACCATGTTTCAGTCTCTCATGAATCGAATTCAATAGCCTTAAAAATTCATCATGATCTTCCACGATATTCTAATCTACAATCTTACAGAGAAAGAGTATGTGGGGCACTTGAGGATGATCTTAGAGATATTAAGAGAGCATTAGTTGTACGCCAACTTGAAGAAATGTTTATTTGCATAAATACAAGTGGAGTACCCATGACACGTGGTGCCAAGGCGGGTAGAAGCAAACCAATCCAAGATCGAGGGTATGGTGAACTAGCCATCACCAAATAGTTTGAAGGAGTTGAAATGGTTCATAGATCTCACTACATACTCCCAAAAATTCTTGACCGGCACCATAGCATGGAAAGATAGTTTTTAAGTGTGGAGGAAGCAACAACATAGGCCTTCGAAATAGATGTGTCATGACAAGAATTTTGATAATAGCACTTCCCGAAGCTATTAAACCATTTGTGGTAGAAACGGATGTGTCAAGGTACAGGATGTCTGCTTTTGTAAGTGAGAGAGCCTACAATAGGACAATCCACCCAGACAAGTCGTCGGTCCAAAGAGGCCCGATTTGTACCAACCTGGCCCAATCTATAGGGACAGAAATCCTAGGAGGTGATGAGGACAATTTCAGAGTTCGAGTGAGGTCCCCACAACCGCAAATCACGTTCAAGTGGAGGGGAATTAAAGGAAGTTTGTGGGGAAAGTTTCAATGATTTTTTTAGAGTATTTATTAGTGCTAATTGATAAAGATTCGTATTATGTTTTGACTTAGATAAACGTTGTATCAAGTTTTCTTTTGTTATTATAAGTAAAATCAGCCCTCATTTAAGTTTCTCCAAATCTCTATTGTAACTTATTTGTTATTTGTTCGTTGTTTTTTATTTCGAATCATATCACGTTTCCAGCTATTTTAGAATCCCAACAGAGCTCCACCAGCTTCATCGAACTTTTTGCGTGAATACGCAACGGCAAAAATAATGGAGAAAGATGCAGTACATTTTATGCACCTATTTAAGAGTTTGAGCTGCTTATTCCAAAAATAAAAGAGTTTAGGTGAGACGTACATAAAATCATGTTTTGAGTTCTATGAATGTGAAAATCCATATATTTTAATTATTTCTTCCATTCTTTATCAAAATATTTTATTTTTAGTCAAAATCAAAAAGCAACAAATTGATCGATTGTAGAACTAGATTGTAGAACAAGAGGTTCATTAAAACCAGACCGGTTCATAGGTTCAACTACCAATTCAGATCAACTCCATGTGAAAGCATTTTTAGACTTTGGACCAACTTTGCCGGAGGAACAATTCGATGTTGAACCATTCAAACCAACAGGCCCAATTTTTAACAAAATACAACTAACATTTTTTTAAAGACTATTGCTTGTTGTTTTCAATCTCAATCTAATTTTGAAGCATCCGGTGATACTAAAAGATATTTCTGCTAAGGAGGTCAACAGAGTTTCCTGTCGGAGGTCATGTCCCAACCCTCAGTTTGATGCCTTGCTAAACCAGGATGGCTTGCTTCATTCCCCCGTATCAGTCTCAACAATCTTCAAAGGTTAGACTCCATACCCAAATTCTCTTTTACGCAATTGAAACAACCACTCATTCTGTGATAAGAAAATTACTTTTGATGTGTACCATGGCGGTAATTCTCTGTTAATTATTTAATTTTCAAGAAACTAATTCTCACAGTTCAAAATAGATTGGAATCATTACCTGTTAGGATTTATGTGCATCAAGATTATCTACCCACATAATACGTTTTCATTTCATTCAGCAGAGTATCAGAATATACCTTCAGTTGGTAACTTCACCATGGAGTGTTATCCTCCGACCATTCCATTCGCTAAAAGCTCAAGAACTGATTCTGCCATATCAGAAAGCAAGAATACCGCCATTCAGGGTTCCGGAGTTCTAAGAACAACATTCAATGAAGTTCACATAGCCAATGCTATGTTCGCTCCTGAAAACCAAGATAATGATAGAATAATTATGGCTGAGAAATTCCAGTTCCGTGGCCTTCTGCAGAAAGAATCAGACTTGCTTTCCATTCTCGAACAAAAAAACTGCAACAAGCCATCTGAATTTGTTCAGAATACTAATCCACAGAAGCTGCATCAAAAACCTTCGTTGGATGCCATGAATGAGATTCTAGCTCAAAAAATAGATGTCGCTAGTTCTGGGTGTCCATTTGAACAAATGCTCAACTCCGGAAGTTTCAATATCAAGCATCTATATAAAGAACTCTGCGCAGAAATCAAATGCCTTCGAAGCTGCAAAGATGGAAACATGGATGATAATTCAATGATTCATAAAGATCTGATCTGGAATTTACAGAGATGGGATAGCTTTAAGAGTGAATTACCAATGCTTGATGTAGAGATTGAAAGGATGATATTTAAGGATCTGTTGAATGAGGTAATAAATGGCCTCACTGCAGTTGCCCTGGATGCCAAAGAGAGACGAAAAAGACAAGTTTTTGAAAAAGATGGAATGTAATCTCGCATGCAATCTGTTCCCCTGGTTTCTTTCTCCGGATGGATGTTGCACTCCAGCTAATACAGAACCACTTCAGTGAATTCCCACGCTAATTGCTTCTTAAAACTACAAACAAATTTAAAAAGTAAAACTACCTGCATGAAGCAACACTCAAGTACCCATGCGTCTATCATAAATATGAAGCACTCTACTGTACCAACGTCAAAGTTCGATATTTTTCAAGCATGCATATGCAAATGTAGAAATGAAACAACAATGAAGAATCTGAGCATCTATCATAAATCTCAAAAAACTTAAATTTATCAATGTCAAATTTTGATATTTTTCAAGTATGCATCTGCAATGTTTAAATGAACATATAATAACCTTAAATGTGTTAAATAGGGCTTTATGTTGCTGATGATGAATGGCTCTTCAAGTTAATCAGTTTTTAAAGTTGCATTTTCAGTCTTTCTTTTTAGGGACACTAAAGTTTTACCTCTAATCAAAAATTAGAAAATAAACATCAAACTTCAACTCTGCCAATAAGTTTAACCAAGAACATCAGGCCTTAAGCTTCAACCCTTGAAAAGTAAAATAAAATGGTCCAGACACCTCATCAAGTAGGAAAAAATAGACAAGTTATACAATAAAGCACATTACCTCCATTACAGCCAGTAAAGTCCAACCATACATTTTAAATTTTATACTAAGGATAAACAAGTAGCAAACAGAGAGTACACAGTAAAGAATATGCTGGATCCACATTGATAGAAAATAAAACACAACAGGCAGAAAGGACATGAGAACAAAAATCAGCGCCGCTGAAAAAAATATACTGCCTTTTGTAGGTGCATGAGAACAAAATATTAAATAGAAACAATCAATGGCATGGCTTGCTGCAGCCTTATAGAAATGGGCATGTCAAGCCAAAACCAAGGGATGAGTTGCCCAGCTTCAGATCTCATGCCTATAAATTCTGCAGTAAAAAAAATATAAGGAGATAGTTAAAATACATGATAAGCACTGATGATCTTGCAATAGGAGAATAAAAATTGACATTTTCTGAGACCAAATGTGCATTGGCCTATCAATTAGTTAATTAATTATCATGTTGTCATTCAGCCGAATTCGAAATCATTTAATTCACATGAATCTGCACTGATTTCAAATGAACTGTTGCAACAACAGAATCACATTTGTAGAAACCTTACCAATCTTAGCTGTTTCATGTACTGAACATGATATTAGGAGAAGTTAATTTCAACATACCATTTTGTTTACAGCACAGTAAAAGCTCCTAATGATTAAGTGACTCTGCAATCAGCATAAGCCTGAGTTTCAAGCTTAAGAATGCTGCTAAGTGTTGTAAGATAACAAAAAAAAAGTAAGCATGCCAAAGTCTCCACCCAGGTATCACCGGAACCAACTCGGAAGTCGCATCAAAGAGCCTCTCAATTATTACAATGTGTTTGGTTGCTATGAATAGATCCTACAGCACTGCCCAAAAAATGTGAGAGCTAGAAACAGCTAAGAAAATTTACACAAATATATTATCAGAATTAACATTGATGAAGAAAATGATCCTTGCGTCCATGCAATGGATGAAAAATACAGCCTTCTCTTGTTAGAGAGAACTTTAAAGCTAAACTATTGTTTATTAACATTGCAAAAATGATCTGATTAAACCAGGTGACAAAAATGATCTTTGAACTCATGGCTCTGATATGTGTGACGCTTGCACCTTGCTCTTCGAAGAAAAAAACAAACCAGAAAAGATGGTCAAGTTTTTTGTCCTTTTTTCCCAGCTGCCAGTTTCACATTCAATATGCTGTGTAAAGGAGCCACACCCAATGTCATAAATTCCCAAGAGACAATTTGTAATAATAAATCACTGTCCAAAGAACATGTGTCATTAAAGGTGCAGAATGACCAATGAGATTCAGTACGATCCACTAAAAAATGAAATTTCTCAAAATTGTGCAGCACATAGAGGGTCATCTTCTGCATTCAAATGCAAATAATTACAAATTCCAAGATGGCTTAAATCATCAATGCTAGTACAGATCAACATAATTCACCATCCAAAATAATGCTGACATACAGATTACAATAATAATTTCAGGACATTTATCAGTTCGTGCATGTGCCGATGAAATGTCACAAGTATCTGTAATCTCAGAAATATATAGAAGCAATCGGTGGAAAACTTGAATCACTCATTAAGAAGAAAAAATAATGCAAATTGCAAGAATATATGCATTTAAATGTATCATGCATTTGTTATCTAGTCAGTCCAAGACGTAGCCAAACCAAATGTTGTATATATTCAAGAACAGACCACACCTGTCAGTACCATGTAAAGAATATAAGCACATATCTTCAAAAAAAAAAAAAAGATAAGCAAAAGAGCTTCAGTTAAACAAATCTAAAAAAAAAAGATTAATTTAGATTTATAGGTAAATATCATTTTACATATCATGTTGAAGCATTCTAATCAGAAGTTTCTAATTTGATTTCCTGAAAGAACAACCATTGAAGAAAATAAAAATAAAGGACACAGAAAAAATCAGTTTAGGGAGAAATGTAAGGTATGGATCGTTTTGGTAAAACTATAAAAATATGTAACTAAACCAAACCGAACCAAATGAACTGCTCCAATTTGGTTTTTGGTGTTGACAAAGTATAAAATTTATGCTTGAATGGTTAAAACAGTACCTAAATATATACAACAGAAATGGCCATAAATAATTTACATATTCAAGCATATATATTTAAAAACCAAAGGGAGATGCAACAATAGCAGACAAAGTTGACATTTAAATGATAAATGAAAGATAATTATTGTATACTCTCGAATAACTTATTATTTTAGTTAAAATCTCCAAACAAAATCAATATATTTCGACGGTTTGAATCAGTTTTTCATCAGTTTTTTGGACAACCCCTAAATCAAACAGCTTAAATAAGAAATAAGTCAGATATCACAACAATCCAAAAAAAAAGTTATACAGAAATAAGCACATCAGTAAAATACAACCATGAGATAATGGCATCACATACTTAATAATCCACGACCTAGTAGCACTTCAAAAAAACATTAAAATGTATACTCCATAACCTCGAAGCACTTCTTCAATTCATAAAAATGAAAGGTTTTAACGTATACTCCCTATCAACTTGGATAGAATTGGCTCAACAACCTACCAGGTCGAGGCCATCAAATCCAACAAAATTAAGATCAAATCAAGTAATTAAAGGTTTAAGGAATTATCAATGAAATCTCATAACACCACAACATCCCGACATACATTTGATAGATGATAAAAAATAAACACATATACTGTTCAATACTTTCAAATCAAGCACACGACCCAAATAGTGAAGAAAATTCAACCGCCTAAGTTTAAACTTGAATCAACCTCACCAACAAATATTGTCTAACTAGCATCACACAGCCATCATTAAATCATTATGTAACTTGATGATACACACTAGCAAAACTTTATACAAAATCAACCTCTAAGAGAATGTTATGGAAGGCACAATAAGGTAAATTAGTGTGCCGTTCAAAAGTAAGTTTTGCCATGCCAAAGAGAAGGAGTGACAAATTGTTATGCCCTGGTTGAGGGAAGCGAATCCAGCAAAATGATGATCAAATCCACCAATTAATGGTTTAAGGAATTATCAATGAAATCAAATAACACCACAACATCCCAATGTACATTTGATAGATGATAAAAAACAAAAGCATATGAAATTAATCAAGCAAATGACCCAAATAGTGAAGAAACTTCAACCGCCCAACTTTTAACTTAAGAAACAACCTCACCAACAAATATTGACTAAAAAGCATCACACAGCATATCTTGAACAGCCCCGACTAGAAGTTGGGCTGCAGCGTTACTTTACCATTACAATTTCTGATACCTAACTAGAATCATAAAAAAGTTGAATATTAAATAGTCCACTCTGCAATGTAAATGCAGTAAATTAATAACATACAAATGGAAGAAACACGTGAAGATAGCAGGCCAAAAGTTTACCCGTGTAACGGAAAATATCCATTCAGGAACAATTAAAGGCTTGATTACAACTGTCTCTCCTATGTTTGTTAGGTCTCCTACCTCGCCAACATAAAATTCTAGGCAACCTACTCCATCTCTACTGCTGTACTGCATTAATGGGTAGTTTGCCCTTGCCCAAACTGCTCGCATGCTTCATATCCCGCTTGCACACTCAAACCTGTGCTTTTTCTTCCTAAGTGGCAAAGAATCAGGACGCCATATCGAACACTCATCAGGGTCGGTTCACTTGAATCATTTCGCAACCTCAATCAATCCCCTTCTTATTACAGCTACATAGCGGCACATCTGACGGATTCCCCCATTGTGGGCTTCCTTGTTTTTAGTTGCTGAGTTTATGAGACGGCAATGTTGATGCGGACTCTTATTAAAGCATATAAAACAAAATATAGGGAAATATGCAATGCACAAGATGAAAAGCACAATCTACTAAATAATAGCAATATATTAAGTGTCACCAAATTATCATTCGCATTACATGATGAGAGAGGGACATGTTCAGTATGATTTATATTATGGTGAGGACCATGACCATCTGTACAATAAACTGTTAACAATGCATTTTTAGTTGCTGAGTTTATGAGACGGCAATGTTGATGCGGACTCTTATTAAAGCATATAAAACAAAATATAGGGAAATATGCAATGCACGAGATAAAAAGCACAATCTACTAAATAATAGCAATATATTAAGTGTCACCAAATTATCATTCGCATTACATGATGAGAGAGTGACATGTTCAGTATGATTTATATTATGGTGAGGACCATGACCATCTGTACAATAAACTGTTAACAATGCATTTTTATACTACCATGTCCATATGAAACCAATATGATATTATAATCATACATATCCACAAATAACTCAAAATTATTTTATCATTGAATAATATATCCATTTACAAATCCAAGATCAATTTTATCAAGACACCTTAAAACAACGACGATAAACACCAGCTCATAAAAATCCAATAGTTTCCAATAAAATCATCCCTCTATGATAGCCCCATCGGCCCAACTAGTCAAAACGGATTCCACCGACCTACACATCGTTGCACACAGGCGAACAATTTATATATAGCATAAACTCATATTGAACGCTTTCTTATAATCAACATGACCATTGATATTTCTAGGGCTGCAAACAAACAAAGTTGAGTCAAGCTTAGTCAAAGACTGTTCAAACACGAGCTTTTTTACCAAAAAATATGTTTGAGCCCGGCTCAAATTCAACTCTAGCTCAATTCATGCTTGTTTGAGTTTGAATTAAGCTTTAGCACAAGCTTAATTCATTTTATGATTATTGAACTATAAATGAGTAACTATTTTTAAATCATAAATGGGCAGCTCATATGGAATTTAAATTGGCCTTATCAAGTTGAGATTGCTGAGCATAAAAAATAATTTTAATTTAATGAACTTTAAAAACAAGACTAAAATACCATTTTGGAATATCCACCTACGATAATACATCAAAACTATGAAGCTTTGATGCTTACATATGGCTATAATGTCTGTGTCAAATGTGTGTTGGACATAAACATGACTAATACACCCCAAAATATGTATGATATTTCAAAAATTGTGTCAAAATTTTTTAGTGTGAACACTTCCATGACAACACGGAACACAATCAAAACATGCACAAGACACAGCAGGTCTCGTGAGCCTCAAAATTGCAAAGCACACAAGAGGCGCACGAGCCTTAAAACTATACAACACAACAATAACAATCATTTATCCCACTAAGTAGGGTCGGCTACATAAATCTTTTCTCTATATTGTGTCCTATTGAGTGTCATATTTTCATTTAATTCTAATAGATTAAGATCATTTATTATACAATGTGCCCAAATCTTTTTAGTTCCGTCTTTGCCTATTTTAACATAAATCGAATCTAAAACATCTACTTTCCTAATCAAATCATCAGATGGTAGATATTTAATGTGACCAAACCATCTAAGAAGGTCCTATCTAATCTTCTGTGGCATTGGAGCAATGCCCACTCTTTCATGGATAGATTCATTTTGCATTGTCTTTAAGTCTCAAGCCACTCATCCCCCTAAGCATTCTCATCTCAGCAACAATTAACTTTGTTTTATGCTTCTCTTTTAAAGGCCAACATTTTTGCACCATAAAGCATTGCAGGCCTCACCGCCATCTTATAAAATTTTTCTTTTAAGTCTATGCGGTAATTTTCCATCACACAATAGATTGTACCCGATGCATTGCTCCACTTCAACCAACTAACTTTAATTCTACTAATAACATCCCCATCTATATCACCATCATTTTGAACAATAGACCTAAGATATCTAAAATATTCACACCTTTTAATTATTACATCACCCATAGTTACAACTCTGTCAGTAGAGTTACTTCTACTAAAATTACATTTCATATATTCAATTTTAGATCTACTCAAATAAAGGCCTTTAGACTCCAATGTAGGTTTCCAAAATTAAAGTTTTTACTAAACTCTTTCTCTGTCTTATCCATAAGAAGAATATCATCAACGAAAAGCATACAAAATGGTATGAGAAATATTAGCATTGTGTATTAACCTATGTTGAATTACCTATGTTGTATTAATTCAAACTGATTATGAGAAATCTTAGCATCGTGTATTAACCTATGTTGAATTATCCTCTCCCATTGCTTTAAAGTATGACACGTTAATTTAATTTCTCTATAATTTGCACACTCTTGTGCGTCGCGGTTATTCTTAAAAATGAGGACCAAAATACTCCTTCACTTCTTAGACATATTTTAGTAAGCCAAGAAAACTTAAATTGGGATATTATCAAGTCCTACTAAATTTTCACTCTTGATTTTCTTTAAAGCCTCATCTTTCTTTTTATTAATGCGATGGTAAAAATAAAATGTTTTATTGTTATTAACGAAATTAAGATCACTAAAGTCGATTGTATTGTCAAAAACATGTTGAAAATTTTATCAAACTAGTCCATCCACCTACGTTGAATATCTACACTTTACTTGAAACAAGTCTTTACTTTGTTCTTTGTTTAACTAGTTTATACACATACTTTTCACCTTTATTAGTATCTAATATATTATAAAGATCACTAAAAGCAGAATTCTTAGCGTCGCAAATTGTTCTTACTACTTACAGGTCACCTTATATTTTTTTCTAACTCTCTAAGCTTTTACATTTAAATCATTTTTTGTAACAACTTATTTTTATCTTTTCTTGCACATAATTATTTCATCAAAAATTATTTTTATTTATAAAAAAATTTCATTTTAATTCTCCAAGTACATTCTTTTACAATTTGTTTAATAGGATTTGTTACTTTATCCCACATAGATTAAGCTTCTACATGAACATCGCAAATTTTGAAATCTTGAAGTACACATAAAAATAATTTGATTCAAGGTTTTTAGGTACCCCCATCTAATTCTATGACAATGTTTCATTGTAGTCTTTACTTTCCAACTTATCTTAAGATTCAGAACTAATAATCGATGTTAAGTAGTTAAAATTTTCACAATTTCTACATCCTTTACCAGACAATCTTAACATTCCCGAAAATCTCTTTTTCTCATAAATAAATAACTAATTTGTGTTTTATTAAATCCATTCTTATACGTAATAATATGCTCATGTTTTTTCTTAAAAAAACATTATCAATAAAAAATCATACGTTAAAAGCAAATATAATATGGTTCTACCTTGTTCATTAATCACTTCAAAACTGTAGTTGGTATAATTATTTCTAAAATATTCTACCACTCCACCAATATGTCCATTTAAATCTACTCCAATAAAAATTATTTCTTCAAGAGGTATCATTTGTATTATTTTTTATAGTTCATTCCAGAAATTTTCTTTTGAACCTATAACTAAACCTACTTGAGGAGCACAATCACTTATAACATTAAAAATCTTAATATCAATAACAATCTTTAAGATTATAATTTTATCTTAAATTCAATTAATTTATACAAAATTTCCTTTCAAACCCTTTTCCATAATTACAACTACACAATTTCTAGTGCAGCTTCTACCTGAATACCAAAGCTTAAATCCTAAGTTATCAATCTATTTAGTTTTTTTCTCAAACTCATTTAGTTTCTTGAATGCATATGATATTCATTTTCCTATGAATCATAATATAAAGTAGTTCCATTGATTTACCCTTGAGAGTATTCATATTCCAAGATTTTATCATAATATTAGTTTCATTAACCAACTTCTTTGACAAAGTCATTGTGGTGTGACCATCTCCTTTGCCCTAACCCTAACTATTTGTGATTATGCTTGTCGAAAACAAAGTCAAAGACAAAAAGCTTGATCACCCCTCTCACATCACTGTAAGCTAAAGACCTTTAATTGCAAGCTCACAACCAAAGTCAAATTTGCAAAAGGAAATGTTCCAAGAAATCTCCAGTCAATCTCCCTCTCGTAATCCTTTCCAACAAAAGTCATCGTGTTGTGACCATCGAAGCCATCATCAAGCACAAAACCATGCACTTTAAAGCCAATGTTGTGCTCGATTGACCTACCAATAAAATCAACTCCATCTCCTTTCTACTTCACTCATAAGTTCAATATTTTCCTACTACAAGTTTAGGGAAAAATCAATTATAGCATTTTCTTTATTCTAGTGGCTTATATATACAATGTTCTTATGAAAGTAGTGCACGATTTAGCACTAAATTGTTGTAAACAATGTTCTTATCAAGTCATCCTAAGATGGGTAAACTTTTAACTTACAAATTATTAAAAAAATTTCTTGTTTAATAAAATAATAACTTTCTGAAACATGAAGCCGAGACAAATCCATAGAGAAAATCAATATATAATTTCAATGTCATTTTTTAAGGAAAATTCAAGTAATTTATTCTAAAGACAGAACTCTTTGCCCTAACAACTTAGGCGACCATTTCATTATGTCCTAAAACATCGACATCGTTTTAAAAAGTGCAAAACTAGATGTTGAAGCATAACAAAAAAACAAAACTCGCATTTTAAAAGGCTCCCTTTGCTTAAGAGCAAAATGACTCCAACAAACATTATAGCTCACGCAAGTGAACATTTATTTAAGGGTAGCTTCGAGCTTTGATGCAATTGAAAGAGCATTTAACTTGCAAGCTAGAAATCATTTGCATGAAAAAAATTATTTATATAACTTAATTAATAACCGTCTTCATTTGACAAAAACTCTCTATCATTTTTTGTGTCAACTATAGCTTTAAAAGGAAAGAGTGAATATTTAAAGAATGATGAAACCTATAAAGAAGATTTTAAATGAGAAAGAAATTATCATTGTCAGTGATTGTTAAATTGATACACCAAAAAGGTTTTTCGATTGTTAAATTGATACACCAAAAAGGTTTTTCGATAATTTCATAAGTTTCATAAAATTTATAAAGGACATCAATTGTCAATGAGCATACAAAGATAAGAAAAACATTGCCAATTACATTAAAGAAATGATTATAAAAAAGAGTACAAATTAAATGACAACAAATCAAGAACACCAATTAATACTCAATAATCTCACCCTTTTTATTTTGCTCCTAGTATTGTTTACCTATTGAAGCTTCTCTTTAAAAAAAAGAATTGTGCCAAAAAACATGGTCATAAGATTACTTACAAGGGATGTAATCAAGTTGCTGATATTGCAAGAGATGCTACCTTTATAAAGATCACCATAAACCATTAAACGAGATTGTCAATTTTCAATGAATTTATAAAGTTAAAAATGTTAGCTATGCTTTAAAAGGAAAAAGTGAATATTTAAAGAATGATGAAACCTATAAAAAAAATTTAAATGAGAAAGAAATTATCATTATCAGTGATAGTTAAATTGATACACCAAAAAGTTTTTTGATAATTGCATAAGTGTCATAAAATTTACACCTATATGGACATCAATTGTCAATGAGCATATAAAGATAAGAAATACATTGTTAATTAAATTAAAGAAACGATTATAAATACAAGTACATATTAAGTGACAACGAATCGGGAACACCAATTAATACTCAATAATCTCCCCCCCTTTTTTTTTTGCTCCTAGTAGAAAAAAAAAATTGTGCTCCAAAAAACATAAAGGGTCATAAGATTACTTACGAGGGATGTAATCAAGTTACTGATATTGCAAGAGATGCTAACTTTATAAAGATCACCATAAACCATTAAACGAGATTGTCAGTTTTCAATGAATTTATAAAGTTAAAAAATGTTAGCTATGCATTTAAAGGAAAGAGTGAATATTTAAAGAATGATAAAACCTATAAAAAAGATTTTAAATGAGAAAAAAATTATCATTGTCAGTGATAGTTAAATTGATACACCAAAAAAGTTTTTCGATAATTTCATAAGTGTCATAAAATTTACACCTATATGGACATCAACGGTCAATGAGCATATAAAGATAAGAAATACATTGTCAATTAAATTAAAGAAACGATTATAAAAACGAGTACATATTAAATGACAATGAATCAGGAACACCAATCAATACTCAATAACCTCACCTTTTTTTTTTGGTTCCTAGTAGAAAAAAAAAATATTGCTCCAAAAAACATAAAGGATCACAAGATTACTTATGAGGGATGTAATCAAGTAACTGATATTCCAAGTGATGCTAACTTTATAAAGATCACCCTAAATCATTAAATGAGATTGTCAATTTTCAATGAATTTATAAGGTTAAAAATGTTAGCTATAACAAAAACTCAATTAGCATCATCAACAACAACAACAAAACTTTTATCCCACTAAGTGGGGTCGGCTACAAAAAAAAAAAAATTTCTCCATTGCGTCCTATTTATTGTCATATTTTTCATTTAAATATAATAGATTAAGATCATTTTTTATACAATATGCCCAAGTCAACCTAGGTCTACCTCTGCCTTTCTTAACATCTCAATATACATCAACAATTGTCATATTCAGACAATTAAGAAAAAATAAAATAAAAATTACAAACAAGTAAGGAAAGGTGGTGCATGTATATGATAAAGATAATACAAAAGCAAAGTATAAGACGAAAGAAACTTAAAAACCCATGGTGAAATAAGATATATTATCTTTTTTTTTATAGAACTAATATAGTAATATATGACATGTTGAAAATAGCTAATACAAAAAAAGTATAATCTTCATCCAATGTATAAAACGTGAAATTCTATGATAGAGAATCTGAATGTGGTGATTTAGAAAAATTGAGATGATAAGAACTCCACCATCTATAACTATATATATGACATTTTTATACAAAAATGAAACAAAAACACTCATATTTATTACTTGGCTCGCTCTCTTAATCCAACATAAATTTAAATCTCATTAATTTTGGTTTACATCCTTTCATAATTACTAATACAATCTATTAACTACATTCTTACAATCAATGCTACTTACATCTATTCTTGAGATATTTTTAACTGATCGTAACTACATAGCTTATAAAGGAACTATGAATGGAACAGCATGGCAGAAGATTTATGAAGCTAGATCTCCAAGACAACCGATTTTAACTTTACTCTCAGCTCAAATATGTTAATGTTGTGAAAAAAATTAAAGTGCATAGTTTATTATAAATTTACCTAAGAAAGATAAGATCATTCCTTAACAAAAAGTCGATTTAATGTTTGTTTATACTAATCTCAGTCTATCAAGGAGCCAAGAATATACAAAAGATAAAACTAAATTACGGGATATTGATGCAGATACATTACTAATGAGATACATTAAATATAATGGACAATACATGAATACTTGAAGTATTTAATCTCTCACCTAAAGAGACATCTTTGAAACCAATGCTAGAGCTTGTATAAACTCAAATTCATGATGCTCATGTTGTCATATTTAATTTAATTATTTTAAGGATGATATTGGCATTTACTTTTTATAATTTTGTTGGCATTTAAATTCTAATAGTAATAAAAAAATTAATTATTTGTTAGCTAAAAAGTTTAGTTACTTTTATTATTAATCATGTATGTTTTATATTATCATTATTATTTTTTTAAAATATTATACTTTATCATGGACTAATAAAAATAATATATTTTTTTACAACAATAAATTAAAAAAATAAAAGCATATTCATGATATATTGTGTCCTATTTTTTTGGACTAGTGTTGCATTATCATGTTCGTGCCGCGTGATGTCCGCATCTCTATATCTATGTTCATGCTTCATCCAAACCATACAAGTCCCCACCACCCCATATGAGTTACCAACTTAAACAACTTGAACTAAAATTGTAATATAAACAGTAGAAACTTAAATTTCCCAGTGATGTAGGACTAAATAATTAAAATTAAAAGATTTTTTAGTCGATTGTTTAAATAGTACGGTTAAAATTGAAACTACAATATATATTTTCTTACAATTTTAAAGTAAGTTTATTGAAGTTAATTAATTTTATATTCAACTTCGAGGCCTTCTATTTTTAAATCAATTTAAACCCAAAACTAAAACATTGTAAAAACATTGATTTACATATATAAAAACTAATGGTTGATAAAAATATTAATTAGTTTAAAAAATTATCAATATTGAGCCTTAATCCAACTTTATATCAAGCCTTAATTGAATTTTGAGCTCTGTTATAAGCTTTAAATTATAATATTTATGATCATTAACAAATGAACAACTAAATAACAAAGACTGAACTAACGACCTACATGCTGCATATATCCAAGAGCATGGTACAAGTATGAAAGATTATGTACTTAAAAAATAGGAATTCATTTATCCCTTAACAAAGCAAGAGAAATAAAATTGAAATCTCCAACCAAAACCACCAATTAAAACTCAAAGGTCCTACACATTATGAACTTGCAATCCATTACCGTTATGCAAATAAAAATTAAAAACAATATATCAAACGCTCAATTATCAAAGATGATGCACTTGACATGTAGGAATTCATTTATCCCTTAACAAATAAAAGCACTCACACTAAAGCAAGAGATATAAAATTCAAATCTAATTAAGATCCAACCGACGTTTAATGGGACCAAACCATCAAAAACGACTCTCTTTAATTTTGCCCTCCACTGGAGCTACACCAACCCTATCGCAGATATTCATTTCGCATTTTGTCTCTAAGTGTAAAGTCACACATCCACCTAAGCATTCTTATCGCAACAACACTTAACTCAGTTTTATGCTTCTCTTTTAAAAACAAACATTAAGCGTCATAGAACATTACAGGTCTCACCACCATCTTATAGAATTTTCCCTTCAGTATAAGCGGTACTTTTCTGTCACACAATAGGCCCGAAGCATTCCTCCACTTCAACCAACCAACTTAAATTCTACTAATAACATCCCCATCTGTATCACCATCACTTTGAACAAAATCCCCGAGATATCTAAAACGGTCACACCTTTTAATACTTTGATCGCTCATAGTTACAACCTTGTCGCTCCAGCTACTACTACTAAAATTACATTCCATGTGTTCATTTATAGTTCTACTCAAACGAAGGCCTTCAGACTCCAATGAAAACCTCCATAGTTAAAGTTTTTCTCGAGTTTTTTCTCTAGTCTTATCCACAAAAAGGATATCATCAGCAAAAAGCATACACCAAGGTACATCCTATTGTACATGTCCAATAAGAGCGAGCATCCATAACTAGAGCAAAAAGATAAGGGCTTAAAGTCGATCCCTGACATTATCCAACTAAAATAGGAAAATATTTGGTCAATCCTCCATCTGTTTGAACACACGAGTAACAGCTCTAGTATACATATCTTTAATGACTTGAAAAAAAGACGTATCAACACATTTCTTCTATAGAACTCCCCAAAGGACATCTCTTGAAACGTCACCGTAAACTTTTTCTAAATCAATTAAAATCATATGTGAATCCTCCTTATTCTCTTTATACTTCTACATCAAATATCTCAATAAATGTATAGCTTCCATAGTATACAATCCGACAAATTCAAACTGATTATGAGAAACCTGTGTAATATGTCTTAACCTACGTTCATACCACCCTCTCCCATAATTTTAAACTATGCCACATCAACTTAATTCCTCTATAATTTGCACACTCTTGTGCATGCCCTTTATTCTTAAAAATTATTACTAAAATACTCATCCTCCACTCCCCAGGAATCTTTTAGGTTTATAAAAAAATATTAAAGAGTTTAACAAGCCAAAAAAACTCTCAAATCTCCTAAATATTTTCATACTTCAAATGGGATAGCATCAGGTCTTACAGAATTTCCACTCTTAGTTTACTTTAAAGCCTCCTCAATTTTTTTTTTTTACTTATAGAATGGTAAAAATGAAACATTTCATATTATAAACAATATTAAGATAACTAAGGTCGGTCGTAATTTCAAAAATTTTATTGAAAAGTTTATAAAAAAAACTCACCCAACTATGTTGAATATCATTTTCTAAGAAAAACACTCTTCCATTTTCATTTTAATACACTTTATTTGAGTTAAATCTTTACTTTTAATTTCTCTTTGTTAGGCTAGTTTATATATATATATATATATATATATATATATATATATATATATATATATATATATATATATATATATATAACCTTATTTAAAATCTAATCTATTACAAAGATCACTAAAAGAAGAATTTTTAGCGTTACAGATTGTTTCCTTAGACTCCCTTCCAGCTATTTTATATTTTTTCTAGTTCTCTAAGTTTTTACATTTAAATCAATTTTTATAGCATAACTTATTATATTTTATCTTTTACTGCACATTATTACCAACTAATGTTATCTATAGAATTTTTTCCATTTGATTATTTAAGTAAATCTTTTGTCCCTTGTTTAATAGTGTTTGTTACTTTATCTCACATAGAATTACCTTCTTCAAGAACTTCCCAAATTTTGAAATCTTGGAGCTTATTCATAAAAATAATTTTATTTGTCTTTTAGAAGTCAAAATAAGTTTACTCATCCCAAATCTTGAAGTTCAAATATTTAATTTACTTTAACTTACTTTAACTTTAACCTAAACAAACACTAGTACCAAAAATTAATCTGCTACAAACAAAATATCAAATCTTCTCAATTCAATCTACGTGAAAAAGACGGTAGATTTGCCATAAAAATAAAGAAGACAAAAAAATAAAAGGAAGATTAATGGTTACCTCTTAGCCAAAAAGGAAGATAAGGAGAAAGGCTTGGTTATTCATGACCCTCAACCAAGAAAGAATAAAAAAGATGAACAAGATTCTCAATCACCCGCTTTTGATCAAAAAAAGGGGGTTGGAGGCAACAAGTGAAAAGTAGAAAAAGAAAACAATGAAGAAGGATCATCACAAGGGTGTCAAATAGGAAAGGCACAAGTGAGAAAATGTTGATGCTCTTACACTTAAGTCTTCCTTAAATGGTAAACATTAACAATCAGGTGCAAGCAGTTTGTGTGTTCATTAAGGCAACTTCAAATGATTTGTGTGAAGGGGCTAGGGGGGAGCTAGGCTTGAGTTTTTTGCATAAAATTAATATGAAAGTCATATAGTTTAACCTATAGTTTCTAGTTCAAATTACTTATCATAGTTATTATAACTACCCTTTAAAAGAATTTGATATCTAAGTTCATACTTTAATTTTGAAATAACTACAAGTACTTCATGATCTTCTCTTACTACAACTCTACTGTTGTTTAAAAAGGCATTTGAGGCTACGGGGGAGCTAGGCTTGAGTTTTTGCATAAAATGAAAACAGAAGTCATATAGTTGAACTATAGTTCAAATTACTTACCAGATTTATAACTACCCCTTAAAAGAATTTGATATCTAAGTTCATACTTTAGTTTTGAAATAACTACAAGTACTTTATGATCTTCTCTTACTACAACTCTACCGTTGCTTAAAAAGGCATTAGAGGCTTGCGCCTCGAACTAAGGCGCAAAAAAATACCTCAAGGTTAAGCCTTCTTGTCACAAGTTAAGTTTGTGCCTTTCTCATATGAGATGTACACCTCGAGATGTTAGAGATTGTTCCTCGATCAAAGCATACAAAAAATACATTATATTAAATTACTAATATATAATATATTCAATATACCTGATATAATGCCTTAAAAAGGTCAAAATATATTATAATTATGATTATTTTATTATGTTATTATTTTATTCTTTTGTTATAAATTATATTGGATTTCCAATTAATTGATAGTTAAAACAAATATGTACTTAATGAAGAACATTTTACAGTTGCAAGTGATAGAATCAAATGGTATTAAATATAATAATTATTTTGAAGATAATGAAAGTATGCATAAGTCAACTATGGATTTTGAGCTTCATGGAATATTTAAATATTATGTGAATATTTGCCTTGAATCATATTTCAAACTTATATTCTATATCAATATTTAAAATTAAAATTTATGATTTGTATTTATGACAATAAGCTAAAACAACATATTAATGTTTTGTATCATATTTATGAAATATTTTAAATTTTATGATTGTTTTCTTTGTGGAGGCTTATGCCTCCTCACTAGGGCAAAACACCACAGTTCCTAATTTCTCTTTTATAAACTTTCATCTCTACATTATTTCATTTATCATTTTAATTGAGTCTTCTTAAGTATCATGACTGAGGGAATAGACCGATAACAAAGCCACCAAACTTCACAATCCAAAATATGCTCTAATACGACTTCAAAACTCAAATCTTATTGAATCAATAATAGCTCAAGCTAAATTATGTGTGACATTCATTGAATGTAATAAAGTTTATTCTTGTAAATTATATTTTGGTTAAAATAGCACTAGTCGTATTGACTATAAAATACTTGTTAAATACATGCTTATGATATATAAATATTGTCTATCTATGTTAGAAGTGTGTGGGTCATTAAAACCCTTTGCAATATTAGCTAATCAAGACAATGAGCCCACAAAGTAACATTTATTGAAAATTATTGAAAAATGTTGTACTTTTTTTATTTGAAGGTGTCTTAATGCAATTAACTGTAAATATGAATAAATATCTAACAAGCCAAGCCAGCTTTGGATATGCATATACTTGATATAGTTACATGCATGCATATTTATATGTTAGAAGGGAAATGCATAGCATATAGTTTAATATACAAATTATCATAAGCATCACCATACAAAAAATCATCTTTGAGCATAACACTTTTCATTCATGCAATGTGACGTTATTCCAACTTGATAACTTAACAATACATTACATTGTTATTGCATATTAAATCATGCATCTTTTATTGGCCATGTTATATGCCTCCGTATATCGTCACCTATACTATAAATAAGAATTTCTTGTTGAATTTGAGTCAAACACACCCACCGAAAAACTTTTCTCATGGCAAGTTCAACTAAGTTACTTGATGAATCATCGCCACAAGAGCATACTTTTAAACAAGAAGATTTCACTTTTTACTATTATTTCTATTAAATATTTTTGCATCTTTGGGGTACAAGTGATATGAACTTTATTGTTTTTTTTTTTTTAAATGTACTCTTACTACTTTTATTAACTTATAATATATGTACTCTTATGAGTGCAAGTTTAAAGTTGTCCTGATTTTTGAAACTTAATTCAAGAGTTGAGGTCGCCCTTTTATTGCATTCACTATTGCCAAGGGGTATTGCCTTCTAGACTCATTGTGTGACTGATCACTAGTGTATTAAGCCCATATTTGGTCTCCTCTTAATCCACTCTTCCCAGCTGATCAAGACAATAAGCCCACAAAGCAACATGTATTGAAAATCATTGAATTTTTATAGGTTTGTACTTACTTTCTCGATTTCAATGTGCCTTAAGAGTAATTGACCATACATATGCATAAATATTTGACAAGCCATCTTTGGATATGCATGCCTATACCTGATATAGCTACATATTTATATGTTAGAAGGGAAATACATGGCAAAGAGTTTAATATACAAATTATCATAAACATCATCATACTAAGAATCATCTTTAACCATAACACTTTTCATCTACACAATGTAACGTTACTCCAACCTGATGACTTGATGGCATATTACATTGATTTTACATATTAAATCATGCATTTTTTTATTATTCTATAAGAGCCCCAATACATCATCATTTACGTGATAAATAAGAGAGTAACGCTGAATTTGAGTCAGATTCACCCCTTGCAAAACGTTTCTTCTAGCAAATACAATGAAGTTATTTGATGATGAATCATCACCACGAGAAAAGACTTTAAAACATTATAATTTCTTCTTCCTTTTTTTTACTGTTTTTTCCTAAATATTTTAGCATCTTCATTGTGTTGAAGATATGGACTTTATTGTTAAAACTATTTTATTGTTTACTCTTACTATTTATAATCACTTATAATATATGAACTTTTCTCGTTTGAGTACAACATAAGTTAAAAAGCAATCAGAATTTTTTAAACTTATTTCAAGAGTTGATTTCAATCTTTTATTGTGTTTGCTATTGTCGAGGTATATTGCCTTCAAGGCTGTAATTGTGCACTAGCATATTAAGCCCATATTTGGTCCCCTCTCAATCCACTCTTCCTACCTACGGTATTATAGCCAATAATGACTAGGTTGAGTGAGAGGCAAGTGGCTCTAATGGTTCGGATCCCTATGGTTAGCCATTTACAATTTTATTCAAAGACGTGTTGGAGCAATCTTTCTAAATATTTTGGGGTAAAGAATAGCATTTGTTTTCCCAAGAGGGTTATGAATTTAGGGTTAGATATATTTGATGTGGATAGCTCAAAAGAGATAAATAAGCTATAAGATTCACAAGGGATAAATTCATCATGGCACGTACGAGTCACCAGTTTAAACATATTAGATAGTTTAACAAGATATATTAGTGTAAAGATGCCAACGGTTGACCGTAACAAATTAGCTCAAAAGTTTTCATTGAAGGAAATTGATTCTCGATCCATCACCCAGCATAGAGCATAATTGAACTTTACAAGTCAAAGGCAAGTCATGGACTTCAACTACAGCCATTCAAAGTCCAATTAACCATGCTATACACAAAGAAATTGTGAATAAATGACAGCATTAAGGACAATACATAGTCACAGATTATATTCATCCAAAAATTAGAAATCTGAACAGGAAAATTACAAATAAGAATTTGTCCTAAATGCAATATGAGTTAACAAAAAGGCAAAAACTATTGATGTGAAACAGACAAGAGAAAACATAAACATATACAGATCCGTTTTACTCAAACAATTCTCTTCAGCCGCATTGGAATACAACAAAAAAATGAGAAGAAGAAGCATAACCCATTGAATCAAAAACTAAACAAAATTTAATCAAGACTGCTACTCAAGAAAAAAAAAACTCTACACACCTCAAATTTCCAAAATATATGATCCGAAAGGGAAGCACTGAAAATTGTGTCCATCTGCATGTGAGAAGAAACCCCACAAAAGCAGACTATTATTTTGTTACAACTGAATGAGCTCCTGTGGGTTCTCCATAGCTTCTTTAAGTATCATCTCAGCTCTACGCTTCTTATCATCTTTCTGATCGTCCCTTAAAAACCAATCATCAGATTTGCTACCTAAAACACCTGAAGACAATGGCGCCAATATCGATTTCTTATCAACTCCTATCCTAAAATGCACAGGTGCCCTTTTACCAGGCAATGATCTTCTTTCAATGGCCCTGCATTCCAGGGCACCGGCCTTAGCTGCCTCAATAGCTGGGGCAAAAGTCTCAAGCAGTGAAAAGCTCTTCTTTGTGACATCACACTTCGGTATGGCAACAGCCAAAACCTTCTTCGAGTCATAAGGCAAAGGAGGTACAAGAAATGGGTTACTTTCTGCAACTTGTTTGCCCTTTGAATCACTGCTATTGCCTGAAGGAACAAACCCAACTTCACCAGTGCAAGCAATTCGCTGCTGCAAAGAAAGCAATGAAGTCTCTGCCCTTCTCCTCTGCTTTGCTTGCTCAAGTTTGTCTGTCCGGCGATCAGTGCTTCTCTCATTCCAAACTGGGGTGTGCACGTAAGTATGAAGCTCAGGAAATGCTGGAAGCCAGTCAGGCACATGCTTCGCGGCAGGGGTCTTCCCGAGCTGAGCAAAGCTAGGTGTATTCTTCAAGGGTTGAACAACTGGGAATCTTGGAATTGCCCGAGGAAAAGGAACTTCATCTGCACTGCTCACGAAGTGACAAATATCCCGAACAATCCCAGAACCAACCAAACACCTGCTGTCATCTGAACCGCCAGTAAATCCCTGGGCCAAGCCAACAATATCTTCCAAACCTTGTATTAAATCAAGCACGTTGCACTCCGTCCTCCCAGATATGTCAGCATAGTAACGTGCTGCTTTACCTAAACTGCAAATATACCTAATTGTAATATCCACAAAAGCTTCAAGCGCCGAGCGCTGAGAACTCTGGAACCCAGTCGATTCACAAATCTGGGCTACCGCAATCCGTGAAATAGCACGACCAAATTCATCACCACCCTTCAGCTTTGTCTTCTTGGACGAGTTGTTCTCATTGTCTGCCCCGCTCTGCTTGCCTCCATCGCTCATGTTCAAACTTTCATCAGTCCAGAACAACCTATTTTTCAGAAAACAGAAAGAAAATGACTTCTGGACTAGCAAACCCACCGGATCTGGAATAAGATTCCCATCCAGCTGTGGAAAATAGATACCCTAGATTTCAATTGCATTGAAAACGAGGAATAGAATACACTCGAACAAACAGCCGGGAGCTAGTTTGGCATCTACCCTTCACGTTGGACCGCTCACTCACAGTACAGTCCCCAGATCAAAGCAAGTTCGAGCTTCGACGGCGAAACAAAGAAGAAGCCGCATAGTGAGACAAAAGCCTGACCTCGAGAAAAATACTAGGGTTTAGCCGATCCGAAGAAGCATACGAAGCTGCAAAGAGACAAGCCGGGCAGGAGAGATAAGGCTCAAGGAGCATTCAAAAATTGTCCCCGAAAACCCTAACGGTAGGGAAACGAGAAGAAAGTGAATGAGAGAGAAACACGGGGGCGACCAAAGGACCAGCAGTGATCGAAGAAGCAGCAGCGGCTGGGTATTTATAAAGGTTGTATGTTAAGGCAGCATGAAGTTTATGCCGCACCGCCACTTGAACCCTCTTTTGAGACCATCCTACGTGGTTGATTTCATAACAAAATTAGATGGGTGCTTTTGTGATGTACGGTGTTAAGATTGCCACGTGGGACCATCATCGATTTAGCTAGGTCTTGAGGCTGTGCTTTGGGTTCATATGTGCTCGCTGCTCCCTCACTGTGATCTTTTTGAGGTTTTAAATTCTCGATGGGTTGATAGAAATATTTAGAGCAATGGTATATTATCATATATATCACAAATTCTTTTATATTTATATATCTCCCCTCTATAATTTTATATTTACTAGCATAGCCCTAAAATCATTCCTATCACGTTTAAAATAGCACAATTATCATGTTGGTGAAATGGTGAAGTTGTATTCGGATAAACATTATCGTAGAAATAGAGCTTGCAATAATAAAGGCAATAAATGAATCATCTCTAAGAGATTACGGATGCTATTAGAGCATGATCGGGTGATTCGCATGGAGATGAAGGTCGCAAAATCATAGGTCCGAATTAGATCTTGTTATATTGTTGCATAGGTCGTTAGAGAGCGACAAAAGAGTCTTCCTCCGACGTGTGAATGTATTATAAAAAGGTATGAAAGTTTGATGAGAATAATGGTCATCTTTTTCTGCTGAAGATGAAGGTGATACGGACATTAATCAACTAATGTGGAATGAAAAAAGATCAAAGAGTTTGTTTTAGATAGCCAAGATGGTTATCTTCTAAAGATAATGGTGGCATGGTGATTCGACAATCAATAAAATAGCAGAATAAGTGAAGGTCAAATATAAGGATTTTGATGGCTCTTTCTACTCATGATGAAGTTTGTGTATATTATATCAGGAGTCTTGATGCATAAATGCATCTAGCCCCTAAGGAAATGACGCCACATCACAAGACAAACCCACTAATAAAAAAATATTATATTTTAATGTGTGGCCCGCCTCCTCTGAACACGTGGCTCAATTTCATTTGAGTCGATATGCATTTCTATTTCGGGACTCCTGATGTAATATTTTTTTATCTTTAGACGATGCAAAGAAGCCAAGGAGGCTTCTAAGGATAGTCATTGCAATTCTTTGATTCTTCTCTTGTTATTAAAAGATACTTGTAACATTATTGACAGATAACTCAAACGAATATATATCAACTTCTAAAGTAAAATTTAGAAATAAGTATAAGTAAAATAGAACTCCTCGAGATAAATCTCAAGCATTGCAAATTCACTGGAGAGAATATCAAACATTAATTTGGTGTGCCTTGGGCAATTACATACATGGCACCCTAAAAATATTACTATTTACAAATCCAGCACCCTCCATTTTTCAAATTCTCGCTCAAATATTAAAATTTATAATAAAACACCAACTCGTATTTTTCATTTTTATGAGATTTTTCAATGGTTGGGTCGTGTCGCGTGTAAATAAACTAAGTTGATAGTTCAAAAACATCACTTATGTGCTTGATTTTGTAAATAAATATTTCTCAAGTATTATGCTGATAATTATCCCTATAATAAAATATTATAAAAATTGAAAATAAATATTGGATAGAGAGTAGGAATACAATGAATGCCCTATAAATAAATATAAATTTGAATAATATATTTATACTTGTTTTATAAATGAAATAAAAGGGCAAGTTAAGCATACACCAATCAATTCTTATTTATTTACATGTCTAATATCTAGACTTTATTTTTTTTGCATTTATACAATCGAAATATTTCATATCACAAAAAAATATATAAATATTTTAATTTCTTATAAGTGAAATATGCATTTTCATGCATTGATAAGTTGGTGCATATGCAAAATTGAAGTTTAGACATTGAATATATAGACACGTAGGAATTGAGTGATATGCATGTAAATCTTTCTAAATAAAAACATATATGGGTGTTAAATGTACTTTATTATTATATTTTTCTTTGATCAAGCTTCTAGAAAAGGCATTGGATCGTGTTAGAGAATTCACAGTGGTATGGTATTGAGTTATAGTCATCGTGTTGCACGAGAATCTAAAACACGCTCAAATAAATAAAGGTGACTGGTAGAAAAAAAAAATTTTTTTTTAACGCGAAACAAACCTAAAATGGAAAAAACGCGAGGCCTAACCTAGTTGAATTGATATACCATGAGTTGATGGTTATATGTATGGACCATTTTTTCCCATAGTTGGAAAAGGGTTATACAATTTATCGAGTTATAACTGTCATGCACAAACGAGCTTGTTAATCAAATGTAGGAAGTGGTTGCAGTGAGGATTAGTTGTTGGAGCTTTGATACACCATATTAGGGGTTGACACGACGTTTAGGATGTTGCATTGTTTTGTATGATGTTTATTGACATCGCTGTGTTGGTTATTGTTTTGGACTGTGCTTTGTCGCTCCGCAACACAATCATTGACTCCGCTCGGAACTTCGCCGCAACAAGTTAAGGGTTGTCGACGGTGACCAGCTTGTGATGGTTGGTAGTGGTCGAAGACTGCAATAGTGGGATACATTCGATCAATTTGCAATGCATAAGCTACATGGAACTTTAACTCATCTTCGAGCTTCAATCTTCTTCAAGCTCAAGGTTTAGCTCTCCTCTGAAAAGATGCATATGATTCTATTTATAGAGTCTAATTAAGTTTCATCTATAAATAAGGAAGGAGCTCATACAACTTCATTGAATAATCTGGAGATATTCACGTAATTGTACGCTTTTTAGTAAACGTTTGAGTGTATTGGTAATATCATAATTGAACGATATTGATCTCGCTTGATTCATCTCGCAAATATACTCGATTTGACAGTAAGCTTGTGAAATTTGAACTTCATTTGTCATTCCAATTATGCATTTGAAACTATCAACTATGGTTTAATTCCCTAATTCGAGTTTGATTTGACTCATATTGAAATTATTTTAGTTTTGTTGCTATTTTTCGTTGAGTTGGTCTGGTTGAAAGTATGTTTGTTGAATTTGAAGTTTTATATGAATTTTAATCGAAGGTTGAGTGTTTTCTGCACAAAATGTTCCCTTGAAATTCATGCAATGCCTCATCATTCGTGCAATATGATGAAAATTTATTGATCACACATTAGTTATCTCAATATTTTTGGGCAAAGTAATATACAATTTTGGTTGATTCAAAATACTACTTTAAGCTTGATTTGATTATTTAAATAAAGGAATTCTAGAAATTTGATGAGTTTGCATTTAAATTAATAAATATTTCCCTTACCTAACCCAAAGGTTATATAAAGTTCAGATTGATCGAGTTTGCTAATTTCTTTTAAAGGCAAATTCTTATAATTAATTATAGTTGACTTTTTTTTTTGTTAGCCTATCACATTCAACTCAACACATGGCACCCTACTCTGGGACCGCGTGGTCGCGCCTTGTCCGAGCGTCACCGTGTCCAAAAGTTCCTCGATGTGGTTGCTCCAGATTCAGTTATAACTCCGCCAGGAGTATATGGGTGCGGTCATGCCCTACTCTGGCATAGCCATGTTAGGATTTTTCCTATGGCCTCACATGAAGCTGGCGTGGTCTTCCCCCATGCTGCGCCAGCATATTGTGGCCAACACCCTCGGATCCAGCGTCGAATTGGTGTATTGGTTTGTTGACCACGATCCGTGGGACCTCCTACCGTCGAAATGATCGCAATCATTAATGCAACACTCAAATTGATGATTATAAAGGTCTCTGCGACCACTTGTAGAGCTTATAAATAGACACCTCCTAACCGCATCTCGACACTTAGCACACCCGCCCACTATCTTCGACATCGAGAAGACCACGCCGAAGAAGAAGAGTCAAAGCCTTCTCCTCTTTTGTTGAACCACTACAGCGTGCCTCCTCTCTGGGAAGTAGGGTTGTCAAANAATTAGTATTATTTTTGAATAATTTAATTGGCTCCAGGGCTAAAAAAATATTAACTAAAAAATGGAATAGATATGTATTAAATTCAATTTCAATGAATAGCTAAAAAAATATTAACTAAAAAATGGAATAGATATGTATTAAATTCAATTTCAATGAATATTAAATATAAATAATAAGATTTATATCTCGTCATTACGTGTAACATCATACGACTGAGTGACCAGGGATATAAAAAAATTGCATTTGTTCTTATGCGATGTTGATAGAACTCAGGGAGTTTAGAGAAATTAATCATATTATAAGCATGACAGTTGTAAGCAGTTGTCATCAGAAGTTGTCGGATTTCAATACGACATTATTAATTTAGGTGATATTCATGATATATTGTTACACTTTATTCAAGATATTTCATTATATTGTATTCATAATGCGTCATTCGATAGAAAAGCTCGTTAGTGACGTCGAGCACTAGTAATCAACGATGGTCAACAATGACCGGTAAGCGGTGGTCAGTGATAGTGGTAGCTCCAGAAGACGAGAGTTATCATTGAGACTTCAATACAATATTATTTGTGACACCATATTTGAGATATGTCATTATACCATGTTTGAGATACATCATTGATACGTCGTTCAATAACATAGTTTGTCGACAATGACAAATAAAGACATTTAATAGTGGTTGACGACGACCGGTGGGTGGTGGTTATGATGGTCGGCTGCAAATAGGTCGGAAGTTATCGATGTTACTTTGATCCGATGTTATTCATTATATCCCATTTTGGATGCATTGTCATGACATACTCATGGCACACCGTTACGTCATATTTGTGATATATCATTATATTGTGTTCATGACACATCATTAACTAGCAAAGTTCATTGACAATGATGAGTGGCGGGACCGGCGATGGTCTAAGATGTTCAAAGACTATGAAAATTGTAAGTTATTGTAAGGTCTTCCCCTCCGATAGATTTTGAGGCAATAATGCCCTACAATATACACTACCGTAACTTGTCACATCTCACATTTAAGTCAGAAGATCTCATTTTAAGACCGGTCCATTCTTTGTACAAAATCTTCAAGAGGTGAAGATGAGTTTCATTCGCCAGTTGGATGGTGTATATCATTGAATGATGAAGCATAGATTTAGCATCCCAAAGTTTAAGAACGTATATTGGAATGACAAGTAATAGACCGAGTATATTATGTTTCTTAGCCATCAAGCAAATACAAATTTCTATAAGTGGAACTTCATTTCTTACAAGTGGCGCCAAAGTGTCTTGTGTTGAAAGATTCTTAATAATTGAGTGATAAATAATTAACGTATCAACATTACACATAGATTCAACATAAACAAATAATAGAAATATAACGAAGGAGGACACTGATATTTTCTTACCTAAAAATTTTGTGAACTGAGAATAAACTTTGGTGCTCGGCCAAGTTAAGTTAATACATTTTGTGATTGTAAGCACTTAAGTCCACTCTTCTTTTTAATTATAAAAGATGAAATGCAAAAAATTATATAGCCATAATTGGGTTATAATAAATGTGCTTATTTGTTTTAATAGTAATAATTAGCCACGAAGACTGTAGCTGGTCATAAAGCATGACCGTAATTGTAATTGATCACACGGTTCATTGTTGGTAGTTGCAATAGCGTTTGTTGGTTACAGAGGTTATAATGGAAAGTTGCAGTAGCAAATGAGCATATAGGTTGTAGTTTGTAAATGTAAGAGCATAAGACGGTCGCATAGAGCATAGTGAAAAGCAGTAGTGTCCACGAAGGCAATTATCGTAATTCGCAGTAGTAACTGATCATATAGGTTATGGTTTGTAGCTACGATCACAGTTCGCTACATAATCCATAGTTGGTCTAATGTATCATAATTAGTGGTTACAATAATATTTAACGATATAGATTGTAGTTGGAAGCCATTGTTGCACAAAATCATATAAGCTGTAGTTAGTCACATAGGTAATAATTAGTTGATGCAACAATATCAGTTGTCCATAGAGTCAATTGTTGGAAGTTGCAGTAGCGATTGTCCACATAAAATGTAGTTAGTCACATAGATTTTAGTTGGTAGTTACAATAGCATTAGCAGACCAAATATTGTAATAAAAAGCTGCAGTCGACCAATTGGGTCGTGGTTGGTAAATGTAATATTGTTAGTTGGCCACAATTATAACATTTGAAAGCTATAATATCTTCAATAGGCCACAAAGGGCATAGTCGATGGTCGCAATTGCGTCAGTTGGCCACATAGATTGTAGTTGGAAGCCATAATAATGTTAATCGACCATAGAGGCCGCAGTCGAGGACTACAATAGTGTCAGTTGGCTATAGAGGTCGTGATTGGCGATTACACTCCTCTCAGGGAGAATGCGGTTACAAATTTACAGGAAAAAATTGTATGTCTTTGTGTAGCATAGATAAAGCTCAAGGAGTTTAGAGAAAGTCTTCATATCGAGTATGACGATTGTAAGTAGCTATCACCGGAAGTTGCTGTCAGATTTTTAATACGACTTTATTCATTTATGTGATATGCTTGATGTATTGTTACGCTGTGTTCAAGATATTTCTTTTGACTATATTCGTGATGCATCATTCGATGACAACGTCGAACATGAGCAGTCAACGACAGTCAACAATAACCAACAGACTGCGGTAGAGGATAACAACAACTATAGAGGTTGTGAGTTATTGCCAAGACTTCAATACAATATTATTTGTTGCACCATGTTTAAGATGTGTCGTTACAACTTATTTGAGATACATCATTATGTTGCATTCATGATAGTTCATTAGCTAGCATAGTTTGTTGACAATGGCAAACAAGGACATCTAACAGTGGTTTGACGACAACCGATTGACGATGGTCAGGGCGGTTAGCTACTACATTGGTTGAAAGTTACCGCGTTACTTTAATACAATGTTATTTGTTACATCACATATGGGACATCATAGTCATGACACGTCGTTACACCATATTTGAAATGCATAATTACATTTTGTTTACGATGCATTATTAACTGCCCGAGTTAACTGACAATGGTGAGTAGGGGGGGCTGGCGATGGTCGAATATGTTTAACAACTACGAAAGTTGGAAGTTATTGTCAGGTATTCCCCTCCAAGTGAAACGAACAAGCATGTTTGTAGCCCCTAAATGAGAAGCATCATAGTTATTCGATAACTCTTATTTGATATAACTGGTTTTATCTTATCGAGACGATTGGTTTCACTAAATTTTTTTTCAAAATTAAAGTTTTATACAATCTTGAATTTGAATATAAACTATTCATTGCTTAAAAGAAGTATTGAATTTGTGTCAAATGATAAATTTTTTCGTGAAATTTAAATGTTATTGATATAAATATCCTCGTTCTAACATAAATGATATTTTATTTCACTTGCATCTATTACATTAATATCCACAAAGCCGGTTTGAATTAAAGTTAACCAATTAATTGCCAAAAAAAGGAAAAAAAGGGAACAATTAGGCCATATATTCCCTCATAAAAATGAAGTAATTTTGTAATTAAAACAGGTACATGTGTTATTTTTCTAATTAAATCAAGCCTCCTCAACGTTCACCAACCAATATTTCTAGCTCTCTCTATGTATCAACCGTTCAGTCTATTTTAAACAGCCACGATCTCAGTCATTAAATCCATAATTTTCTTCTACGGCAATCTCGAACACAATTAAACGGTCAAGATGTCGATTTACACAAACTACACGACTTTGCCTGCACAGGATATAAGGTGGAGGGAACACCGTTCCTTTTTTCTGAACTATTAAAAACCTTCCCTTTTTTTAAGCTGCGACCACCGGAGTCTCTTCTCCTACTTCGTCGCTTCGCCTCTTCTTCTTCTTTTTCTTCTCTCAATCTTTTCCCGCGAGAGCTTTCAAGGGATCGACCTAGAAGAGCCAAGTCATTGCCGTCATTGTCTTCGAGAGGGTAAGAGGCTTCTGGCCAATTTTTCTTTGATCCGATGTTATTTTAGGAGCTGGTGCGAATGCTTCGCTTCATTTATGATTTATGTTGGCACCAGGTTTCGTTTGCGAGCTCCTTTCGTTGTTTTTGTTTTGTTTTACCTCGTATATTGCTGATGTTGATATTTGGATGGTAGCAGAAAACCTGCTTTTCTTCCATTCTTGAAATACGGGGCGTTGGCTTTTCTGCGCTGATGTTTGGGTTTCTGGAGAGTGCGGGTAATTGTTTGATCGATTGTTTAGGGATTGTAATGTTCGGCTTACCCTCTTGGATTTTATATGCTTGTGCAGGGGTTTAGGGTTTATCTTTACTTTGTAATCGTGAACGTCCTTGTTAGGGTTTGCTCATTTTTCGAAAGTTTTGTTAAGCAGGATGTTTTTGAATTTGAGATTTTATATTATTTATGGCCTGCTTTATCTTCTGCCTCAAGATCTGCTTTATCTTCCGCTCGTGCTCATGGAAGTATTTGTTGTTTTGTTCCGTACCAATGCTTTTATTGCGATCAACAACTTTTTATCTGGAGCATTTAATGTTTCTTTTTTTTTTTTGGATAGCACTATGATAATCTGATTTTTTGCTCGTTTCACTCGCAGCCGGTGGTTTTACAGTTTTATTTCATTTGATTTTTGCTTTACAGAGGTTTGATTTTAGATAAGTGATTGAAGAGGCAAAGCGTTTGTTTGTAATTTCTTTGTCACTTTTTACTTTAGGGGGTCCTGTAATGATGGCTTGATTCTCCATCCTTTATATCCTGTTTAGTCTATTATAACTATTGCTCAGTTACGGTTGTGTGGCAGCATTTGATGGCTTATGCATAGTTTTGAAATCAAAACATGATTTTTTTGTATAGATTATTGTAATTTTTTTCTTTTATGTAATTGGACGCAGCTTACCTATAGTACTAAAAGTATATTTTTTTTGGGGCTAAAGTTGCGGGTGGCTTGCTGTTTGCAAACTGTTTTACTGCCTTGCTATTGATGTCTTATTGCTTCTTTGTCTCTGTTGTCATTATTTTTGGTTGTTGTTGCAAAAGTGACTAACAAATTTCTGTCCAGCAAAAGGATGGTCAAATCTAGGAAACAAACTTGCGGTTCACATTTTGTAGAATTAAAACACAAGAAAGGAAAGCCTATATACAATGGGAGGAAAAAATGGTTTAAAATTTTTTTGTTACATTCATATAAAACATGTTATTGGAAATTGCACGAGTGCATGCCATGCTTTCATTACACCATTTACCATAAAAATCAAACATTCATACCATTCTCATGGTGGTTGAGTTAGTATGTGCCTGTATTTTGTGATACTCTGAGCCTCTCATGTTCTTCAACAAAACTAAATGATTTATCTAATCTAATAGTTATATCAGAATTTACTAATGATTAATCCCAAGATCATTTTTCCATTTATGATGTATGGTTTTGCTTATTCCTTCTCTCCTTACTTTATAGAAGCCTATCAGGAGACCATTGCAACACTCATATTCATTGGATTGTTTTTTTGGGAGTTGCGTTCGCATAGGATTATTCCTAAAGAAAACATCATATTAGAGGAAGGCCATCTCTCATGACATTCTGTCACGGCCCAAATTCAATCATAGGTCCTGTCATTGAATTGTGTTGTGTTGATACTGTTCAACCCTTGCCCCCTCGAGAATGCAAATTTAACTAACCATGTCAATCTAATATTTTGGGTAGTAAATGCCGAATAGTCAAACTGAGTACGTAGATATCATATTCTTGACTATGCTCTTAGGAACTTTACCTTCACTGCCTAAGAGTCCGTTTGGGGCCGCGTTTTTCGCGCAGCGCGGCCCCAAACCGCGAAGCTGAGTTCGAATTTACTGTTTGGATATGGCGTTCGCGGCTGCCAGCCGCTAAAATAGGCGGAACATGGGCCCCGGGATCAACCCCACGGCCTCACGTTGTCGAGCGGCTTTTCCTCATTTGCCCCGACACTCCCCAGTCTCGCATCAAGCCTTGCTGCCCCAGCGATCGAACCTTGAACCTTGCAATGGCGGACTATTTTGTTGGCCCAATCATGGATAAGATCATCAATGCTTGCTCTGATTACCTACAAGAACAATATAGATGGCAGAGGGGCATGAAGAAGGAGCTCGAAAGGCTGCGAGAAAACCACCCTAAGGTCCAAGCTGTCGTTTTTGCTTCCACCCAAGCACAAATCAGAGATCGAAACCCAGCACTTAGCAGCTGGATATGGCAGCTACAAGATGCCATCGATGAGGCAGATAATGTTCTTGATGACCTTGAGTATGTGATGCTTGAAGAACAACCTACTAGAAACAAGAAGCAGCAAAAGGTGCGTTCCACCATGAGCTCTTCAAAGAAAATTGACAAACGTGGTCTCAAGATGGATCCCAATTTGAAGAGACTGGAGAAGGTTGTGAATAAATTTGATAATGTTTCATCTGAGGTCAGCACTTTCCTTCATCTCATCGAAAACACAAAGCAGGAGCAACATGAGCTGCAGCTTCAGTTGTGCAAAGATCGTGAAACATGATGCTTGCCTAAAAATGATCTCATCTGTCGAGGCGAGGAGAAGGATTTCGTGGCATACCCACAAGATCATCAGTTTGATAAAGATAATTTAGTCCGAATATGAATTGCATTGGGTTTCATTCAGGAATATTCTATTGAAGGAGAAACTTTGGAAGATATTGGAGGAAGTTATTTTGATGTTTTGGTCAGAAAAATTTTCTTTGATGAGTTTCAATATTATGAGAGAATATATTATAAGATGCTTGATTTATTACATGAATTATGACAATCTATTTCTTCAGAGGATTGTTTCGGATTTGTGGGAGATAATATTTTTTCTTTCAAAATTCCTAAAAATGTTCCACACTTATTTGTTAAAACTGAAAATTCAAAAGTGTTGAAAATGACCAAAGTTGTTAAAAATCTACATTCTCTTTTTCTTACCCGTGAAAGACATGGTCAATTTTTTACTGAAATACTTACTGATTTTTGAAGCATCGAGAAGGATTCGTTTGTTGTTCATATGATCTCCTTGTCAGGAAAAGATTTCTGAGTCTATTAAAGATTTGAGACATCTTCCATATTTGAATCTTGTTGTACGTCTCACTCATATGCCAAGATCTCTAAGTAGTCTTTATCATTTGCAGTTTATAATCTATAGCAAGTTATTTTGGGGATTTTGCCCTGTTGATTTCTTGCCTGGCAATACGAGTGATCTTTCTATTCTGCGTTACTTGGAATTGCCCAAGAATGTATTTTCTAGTGTACCACTTCAAGAACTAAATGAGTTTAATGTTAAAAATGATAATGGTTATAAAATTGGGGAGTTGGAATGAGTGAGTGAGTTGCGCAAATTAAAAACATGTTTTATAGAAAATGTGAAGGATGCTAGCGAGGCTTGTACTGCAAAATTATTTGAGAAGAGAAAACTCACGGATTTATCTTTGAATTGGGGTGAAACTTTAGTAAATACTGACTTATATGTGAATGTGCTTGAAAATCTTAAACCATACAAAACTCTGAAGAGATTGTCCATAGTTTCATAAAAAAAAATAGTTGAGCTCAGTTTGTGCATAAAAAGATATTGCAGAATAGTTCATCCTTGTTTATGTTTTCCTAAATTAAGAGATTCTATTTCGGTATGGGGGAAATATATAAAGTTAATCTTTTGTGATCTTTGGAACAAGTTTTAGGTAATCTTTGGTAATCGAAGCTTGTTTTGCCTTTCAATGAATTACTGTTGGTATATATTGACAAGCATTATGTAATACTCTTTACCAAGCTTTGTTTTTTTAACAATCATCCACAACATGAATGTTTGTTATTAGTAATTCAAATTGTGTTTTGTCTGCTTGCAAGTATAATGCAAACCCGAGTGGGAAAAATGAGTTAGAAGCTTTAATATGCTTTCAAATGTCATTTTATGATAGTTTGAAATTGTTAAGAACATCTTCGAGGCAGTGAACTGTGTGTTATGTATGTAAATTCACACTTTATTGGCTCATTTAAAATGAAGTAATTATCATTCGCATGAAGATGAACGGGTTACTGCACAATTTAGAGAATTATACAAGTTTAAGAGTGTTAATTTCATTATCACTTATTTTGATTATGAAAATATATTTATCTTGAATTTCTACTTCAAAAATATTAAATAAATTCATCATTATTCTAAGTTTATGCTTCAAAATTATTAAATAAACTTGTCACAGTTTTTTCATAAAGAAATTTACTAAATAGGGGCAGAACGGTTAATTTTATAGAAATAGTTGTCTCACAGCTGTTTTCACGCAGCTGACAGAAGCTGCAGTTGCGCCAAACAAAGCCTAAGTGTAGATAATGCTTTTCAAGACATGTCAAGTAAAATCCAAGCATAAGCTAATATTACGTTTTGCAAAACAAGTTAATAGAGCTCATAAAATGTTGACAACATTTCCAATATTATATTTTAAAATCTGATACCCAGGTTAAGGCCGTTTCACATATATTTTAATATCACGAACAAAACTTGTAGTGAAATCGGTCTAAGAAGATCACTGCATTCAACGAAGAAGTTTGTTCAATGAGATTAACAAGGTTGCCTATTGAGGCAACCATCTCTGATAACTTATGTAGCATCCATGTCTGCATATGTAAAGATATGTACTTAATGTGAAGTAGATCATTATAAACTTGACAATATGATGAAAGGTTAGCCCATCTAATGAAAAATTGAGTAAAGTATATAGAAACACAACAGTAATCACCACACATTCTATCCAAGACATAATACAACAATAGTTAGTATTTGGTAAGCCATGCATAACGAAACTACCATAAAAGAGTTCATTGAGCACTAAATCCTAGATCTGACTGCGTCTATAATCTTTCCCACCTAAAAGTGTAGGTACAAAGTGGCAGAAGTACTTGCTAAGATCCCATAACAAGTCGTTCCTTCCATTGAATAATCTTTAATTCCTGTTCTTTATTCTGATACTCCTTTTGCCGAAGCTCACTGTATTGCTAACTACTGTATAGACGATATTATTTTGTTAGAATTGTACTTTATTTAGATGTGCTAGGAGAGTTGAATCACTCATTGTCAACCTCATGTTGCACAACAACTATGTAGAGCCACATCAACTTATTGCAAATCTATTTAACTCACTACTCTTAAGCCTGCATAAACAAGAAGTGGTTGGGAGATGCATTTTGTTTGTCAGCTAGGCTGCTAGTCTTCCACATGCATTACACCACATTTTTATGGAGTTGCTTAAATAACTATTCGGAAGTAACTTTTCAAATAAATTTACACGTGGTAGCTAATAACTTCTTTTGGGTTGCTCTCACTAGCTCTTCCAATAAGATTTGCTCCATCAAAATACCAAAAATATCCTTAGACTTGCATTTTCTTGGTGGTAGCCTGCAATGCACAATAGTCTAGTTGGTAGGGGCCTCTTGAATGTTTCTTTTTTGCGGCACTTCCTGCTCAGCCACAACCCATATTTTGCTTAATCATCCAATTCAATTTTACTTGGACATAAATAACTTAAATCAGAGTACAACCCATTCTTAGTACCATTATTCGTCACTTAGTACTAAGTATTGAAGGTCAACTACCAAAAATCTGGGTATGCAAGAACTGTTTACCCAACTAATAATAAATCTACTACAGTTTATCACTGTATTGCGGGACAAATCACTTGACCTAAAATTGGTTCAACCAAGATTATAATTGCATAACTAAGCATCAATTGAGTAAGAAATTAAATAAAATATGTTAAAAAATTCAGCATGTAACAGGTGTTCTGGATTTCCCGAACCAGGGAAGATAAAATACATTCTCAATATTTCTGATTATGTAGGTAAATGTTTTGACTTAAGTTTATACAGATAGAGGTTTTTCAAAATTATTTGTAAAGAATATGTTTATAATTCAGACAACACTCATTATTATTGAATGGAAAATGAGAATTCATAAAATCACTCTAAATAATTCAGATAAATTTAATGATGATGTAAACTGTAGGATCAACAAAGAAGTTAGGTTAGGAATGCAACCCTGGAATAGCCATACTAAAATAGTTCAGTCTTCTTATTAATATCCATGTCACATTTTTGGTGCTATATTAATTCTGTGATGGTTATTTGAATGCTTGTTGCTTAAAGGCTTTGAAAATATTTTTGCATAGCGGAAGGATACATCAAACTTATCAAGAAAATCATGGAAATGAACATTTACCTAGAAACGATTTTGAACCTAGAGATCTTTATGATCCCTTCTAAAAGTACACACACCATTTATTTATTCTATGTTTTTTTCAAATTGTAATGCCGTAAAATAGCTCATTAAACAAAGCTTCTCTTGATGAACATGTCATTTGAGCTCAAGCTGTATGCAATTGGCCTATTTTCATAATTTTTTTATGATTTTGCGATATCGATGTTACAAACTTCAAACACCCCTCTCATCTAGTAATTTGTGTGAGCATGCAGGTGCTTCTTACCCTTTGTTTAATGCAGTTGTTTCTTTTCCTGTAAGTTGTCATAGGATTTTTACTGTTATGCTTTCTTTTTTCTGTGAGAAGTTTTTTTTTTTAAAATTCTTTGATAACATTGTTTAACTTCAGTACAAATATGGGGCTCATTTTGTATTCTTAAAATATGTTTTAATTATGATGGAAAAATAAGATTCTTAATGTGTTTGAGCATGTGTTTGTTTTTCCTATATAATAAGAACATAACTTTGTATTCTGAACCCACTATTTAGTAAACTCTGCTTCATGAGGATGTTTTTTAGTAAATTTACCATTACTAGAACCCTATATTGAGGAGATGTTTCATTCATTGATATTTTTACTAGTGTTTATATGATAATGCTTGAAGAAGACATCATGCCGTCTCTTTTGGAATGTTGTTATCCTAAATCTCACCAATGTTATTGTTTACTGTAGCTATGCAAAGTGCATGTGCTTGAATAGTTTAATTGTATTGTATCCTTGAGCAGGTGTGATTAAATTTTTCTGGAAAACCTGATTCGATTTTTTTTTTTTTTTTTTTTTTTTTTTTT